>MJUU01017702.1:410843-422340 GCA_002080025.1 Modiolus philippinarum | reverse complement strand
CGCATATGCAGAATCAAAATTAACAGTAACTTCGGTATTTAGTTATTTATAAACCTCTATGGACATTTTTTTTGGCTGTGTGCCTGAATACCAACATTTTAAAAAATCAATGATTCTGTAGGTGCTCATTAGTGAGGATTATGGGTCCCATATAGGGTAATTATTGTACCTCTTAATTACCTGAAAAATACTGTGCTGTGTTAATTGTCATTTTGATTGTCTTGTTGACTCTTCATTTAAAAGATTCTTATTTCAGTTCTTAAAAGAAACTTTTTTTCCAGAAAAAAAATCTGTTAGTATTATTAATTTTTTACATCAAAAAGTAAGTGAGTAATGAATCTTTAATATAATTCAAATATACATTGATTTTATATCATTTTGTTTGCCAAAAAACGGACACAAAACTATTGTTTCTAAATTACTTATTCCATGTATTTTACGTATTCAATTATCAAGATATAATAGTTGATTCGGAATATACCTTGAATCATTAAGTTTAGCACCTTTTATTAGAGGCTTGGTAGTTTTATTCACAAATACTTACTCTGTGCTTTATAAATCTTGTACCTTATTATGAACAATTAAGTTTTTGCATGTGCCAATCCCTCATCCAAAATATGGTCAATCAGAGAACATTGTTAAATAGTGGACCCTATCGAAAGAACAAACAAAGATCTTTTCCTCTGAAACAACTGGGTTAACTAGAGTCAAACTTGATAACAATGTTTCTGAAATGGTTGCTTTTAAAACAGATGTCTTTCAAGTCTTCACCTTTTGAGTAAATTCAAACATCTCCTCCTCTGAAAAAATTTGGACAAATAGAAATACATTTTGAAACAATATTTCTTTTAAAAATTATGTCCTGCAGATCCATCTCTTATTTACGATGGCAGACAGTGATGAAAAGTTAAATGTTGGACCGTTTAAAATAAAGGTTTCTTTACATAGTTTGAAAATGAGACCCTTATTTGACTTCATGTATCAGCCATTGTCCATGTGAGCTATACAGGTTATTGAGAGCATACTGTTTCATATTTCTGTTTTAACTTTTTTAATCATTATATTATATTCTTTTTAATCTAAACACCTTATACCTCTAAAAATTATTTATATTTATTTATTTTCTCACATTTTTATTCACATTATTCACAACAAAGTTTACAAAATTAATTAAAAAATGTTATGTTTTTTTAATATTTTTATCATTTTTGTTCATATTTTACCCTAAAATTTACAATATTCATTCATTTTGTCTACCTTTGTTTAACTAATTTTATTAATAAATTTTATATCTAATCAAGCCCCTTACTGTACCCTTTCATAACTACTAAAACAACAATATTTAATTAATATGTGATTTTAAGAATGTTTGCATTCAGGGAACACACCGTTCTTTTTTAGGATCTAGCTTTATCCAAGATGGAAATCATCATGAAATCAAATTTTTACAATGGAACGTATACAAATTTAGAAGTTTTTTTTTCGTGAAATTTACTATGAAAATTGCAAGCAAGCTTGTCCCCTGTAAGTAAGCCGTTTTGTCAAGTTTCAATGTGTAACTTGCTTTAGCCTCGACAAGTATTTTATGGGGGAGCCATATGCGTGTCTTACAGACACAACTATTTAGAAACAATATCATTATACCCCCGCAAACGAAGTCTAGGGGTATACAGGAATCACCCTATCTATATTTCCGTCCGGCTGCCTCTCCGCACTTCTTATAAGCGTAACTCACTTAAAATTCTTGAAAGATTTTTATGAAACTTTACAAAAGGATGGACATTAATGGAGATGTGCATGATGGAATAGAATTGTTGTCCAAAACCAGGAAGGGGAGACAATTCGACTCAATGTTTCATTCTTCATAGATTACCTCGTAAACTCAACTCTTCCTAAACCACTAAAAGGATTTTGATGAAAATAGATACAGGAGAAAGACGGACATTATGTGGAAATGTGCATGCTTAATGCAATATAACCATTGTTCGAAACCAGGAATGTCAGATAATTCAATATTGAGTTTTCATTGATTCCATCTGCACGGATTACCTCAAAAGCGCAATACTTTTAAACTCACTTGAAGGATTTTGATGAAACTCTACATAAAGGAAGGATACTTTACAGAATAACGAAATACATGAGCATGTGAGCTGTTAAAAGGGATAACTTAAAATATAAAATATAACATCAAGTTACAAAAACACATGGCAAAATAAAAGAGTAGAAACAATGAAAATACAGAGATGCATAAATGATTATAATTATTGTCCGAAACAAGGGAGGGGAGATTATTTGGCTTTGAGTTTTTATTGATTCCAACTGCACAGATTACCTCATATCTCCTCTTAAACCACTAAAAGGATTTTGATGAAACTTTACACAAAGGAAGGACTTCATGTGGAGAGGGGGGAGACACGGTTTTGGGAAATGGGAAAAGGGGGTTAAAAATTTAGGGAAATGGAAAAACTGATGAAAAAAATTAGGGAAGTGAGAAATCACAAAAATGTGGGAAATGGGAAATTTAACTGCCGTAAAAAAATAATTAATGTTTAAAAAATCAAAAGTGGTCGCTTTTTAAAGGTCTTTTATCACAAGATCAACTTCTTGGTTGTTCCAGTGGGTTCTTAGAATTTGGGTTGTAAAAGCTTCTATTTTCTGGTAAGCTTTTCCAGACATCAACTGAAGGAAATGAAATTATTCTGACAGAAAGAGCTATGAAAAAATTTGATAAACACAGCAATGATGATAATGAAGGACGATGAACATGAGTCTATTGTAACCATGATAAATCTTTCCGAATCTTCTGTTAGCAGGCAAAGGTGGGAGACTTCGTTCATATCAAAGAGTCTATTTTGCTTAGTCACATTTTATTCACTATCATTGACTTGAGTGAGCACTGACATTAACCTATATAGTCATGTACAGCAGGGTAATTTTGATTTAAAATGGTTCAAACAGAGTATTGAACAAATATTATGCGATGAATTCCAACAAACATGGAGGTCAGATATAGAAAACTCATCTAAGGGCATTTGTTACAAATTATTTGAAGAAAATTTAGAATTTGAAAAGTATCTTGATTTATTATCAGATAAGGATAGGATTGTACTATGTAGATTTAGAACTGGTGGTCATAGAAACAGGTAGATGGCAAGGAACAGACAGAGCAGAGAGATTTTGTATTAATTGTAATTGTAACGAATTAGGGGATGGATTACATTTGATATTCAATTGTAGAAGTTTTCTAGAAAAAAAAAATATTACTTTAGCAGATTTAATACTTTGAAGATCAAGTCACTTTTCAGTCAAAAAATTTACAAGTTTTGAAAAATCTTTGCAAAATTATCAAACATATAAATGCAGATGTGCGTTCTCCTGGTTAATTTAAGCCTGATATCATTTATTATTTATACTTGTCATGCGAAATGAAATTTACTTGTATGTTATTGTATGTATTGTCTTTCTTTGTACCATGTTTTAAAGATATAAAGAATCTGGACATTAGATGATCCCTACAAAATGTTGTTTTTTAGGTCCTCGCTATATCGAAGATGGCCGCCATCGGGGAACATAATTTTAACATTGGACCTTATGCGGAAACACATTTATAGATCTTATCCTCTGAAATTGCTGAGTCAGTGGGAACCAAACTTGGTCATAATAGTCCTTGGGTGTTTTTAACATCCGCGCTATATCCAGAGTTGCCGCCATCGTGGAACATACTAGTAGTTTTAACATTGGACCATATGGGAGAACGCATTCCAAGATCTCATCTGAAACTGCTGAGCCGATTGGAACCAAAGCTTGGCCACAATAGTCTTTAGATGGTCCCATGCAAAAAGGTGTTTTTACATGTATGTCCGAGCTATATCCATGATAGATGCCAGCTGAGAACATGATTTAACATTGGATCCTCTATGAAAACACATCCAAAGATCTTCCCTGCACCTGCTTAGCCAATTGGAACCAAACTAGGCCACAATAGCCCTTTGATGGTCCCCTGCAGAAAAGGGAACCTAAGTTGGACCCAACTGAAACATGTGAACAGGTCTTGTCCTCTGAGAACACAGTAGGCAAAGTGTAACTTTAGTTTAATTTAGATCCTTTAACAAAGATTGTGTGTGTTAGCCAGAGAGAAGGTGAGCGATACCTCTTGGGAGCCTCTTGTTTTCATTAATCTGCTCTGAAAGTATAATATCAAATTTGACCAAACTATACTGGAATAATATATGGAAGGTACTTTACGAAGTATGCTTATTTATTTTGGATACGACAAAAATACATAAAAAAGATGACCATAGTTTAACCTTACACCAAACGCGAAAAACAAACATTATTGCTGCTATGAAACGTTTCAAGTACATTTTACCAATCTGTACTGGAATGATATATGGATGGTTTCTTTACATTGATTGCTCATATGAGTCTTCCAGACAAAAAGACAAGACAAAAAGACAAGGCTGACAGTATGGGATATTAATTTAACATTTTAGCATATGAGGAAATAATTTTTTGATATTTCCTTTGAAAACAAACTGAAGCAAAATTTTTAATGCAACCATAATTTACAAGAATAATGCATGGCAAAACCTTGATAACAAATATCCCGTAGTGGTCCTGAAGAGTGTGATGTCGACCGTAAAATTTGTGCATTGGTGACTTCAAATTATTGGTAACATACCCTTGTTTAAGTAACCTATTTGCGAACGACCGGGCTGTAATCGAGGAAGTTACTGTGTGGAAACTTTAGTAGCAAATGAGTTTGGAGAAATAAGCTACATATGCTGGTGCTATTCGAATGTTGCTGCAAAGGAAGGGGAAGTTGACTATTGGTAAAGTAAAGTAATCGCGTTTGTAATACGGCCTAGTTTTAGTCTACATTTGTTGTCAATTTCCAGATGATGGTCAAGGGATAAGGCCGATGTGGAAGTGTTGTCGTATCTTTAATTTTGAGCTCTTTTGGTTAGATAAGTTCAGGGAAATTACCAAATCTAGGATTGTTTAGTGACAAAGTATTAACTATATAACAGAGGCTAAAATAAAATGATTGGGCTTATTTTTTACCTTTAGTCTAAAAAAAACCTTCTATTTCTTCACCCTTTATTAAGTAGAGAAACATAGCAGCTGAAAGAGATGCGCAATTTCTGCCCATTGGAATTTCTTTAGTCTGTTAAAAACAGGTCCTCAAAACTTAGAAATACATTGTGGATTACATACTGTAACATTTAAACACCTCTTCCTCTGTATATATATTTCTCAAGTTCGTTGTCGTATTTCACACAGTATACTTGTTCTCTATCGATATAAATGTACTTATATCTCTGTTCACTGTTCTTATGGGAGAAATCTATGACGTAAATATTTCAACCAAGATTTCAGTTGTTCATGAAAAATGGTAGTATATAAGTGCTGAGAAGTCAAAAGTTTAAAAGCTGTTGCAGCATGAAAATGATTTAGAGTTCAAGATGCCAAGTACATCTTCAGTTTTTCAACATTCACATTTCGTTAGTACCGCTTCTTGAAAAGCAAGTATCAAAATATATTTATAGGCCCTCTTTTACAGCTGTCAAGATGGAGGTTAACAGCTTAGAAATAGGTTTTGTAGAACATTTTGCAGATCTAGTGGTGTACCATTGTTGGTAAAGGTATTTTGTATATATGCAGTACAAAGAGCGGAGATTGTTGCCTTCATCCTTGGCCGAAATCTCATGCAAAGGATAGCAAAACAAATTTATGACTATAATATCTCCTCCGTAGACAGCGTAGGAATTGCCCTAAAAATTACCAATTCCAAGTTTTTTCGCTGTAATTATTTTTACAGATAAATATGATGTGAATGGGGGTTCTCTTTTGACGGTTAGCAGTAAAAATTTCAGTCATGTGACGTTAACAGTAGGACATTTCACTAATCACACTAGCATTTTTGGTGATTCAGTGTAAAAATTTGATTGATAAAGACGTTAACGGTAGCAGGAATAGGACGTTTCACGGTTAAGGGCATCAATTCCCTCTTATTGGGCCTTATCTACAGGAACAACTGGATATTCATCATGAATGGAGGACAAATATCTGGCAATATCAACATTTTTGAAAATTATTGTTGATGTAGTTCTCATTGACCTTTGTTAGGATCATAGACCTCACAACCTTAATCCAATCAAGAAGAGAATCAAGGTCTTCATCTTACTCACGTTCAATCTGTTTTCTGGCATAGTCCTCCGCTGCATCCATAAGATGTTTAAATTTTGTTCCCAGTTGATGTATTGTGGTGCACGGAATTTAGTTCCTTTTGTAAGGATATTTCCAATGATGGAAGAACTTTAACTTTATGCCGGGAACATTTTGGCAAATAGAATTGTTAATGTTATTGGTGTTTCAAATATAAAAATGTGGGAAATGGGAATAGCCAAAAAAATGTGGGATTCGGGAAAAAGGGGCCAAAAATTGTGGGAACTGGGAAAAAAGGTCGAAAAAATCTGGGAATTGGGAAGACAGACCCCCGTGTCACCCCCTCTGTGGAGATGTGCATGAATAAATATAATAATTGTCCGAAACCAGAAAGGGGAGATAATTCGACTTCAGTTTTTCATTCATTCAATCTACAATGATCTTTTGGACTTAGACAAATTTTCAAAGAAATATTTCAAAGGGTAGCTATTATGGAATAAGGCTGAGTCAATAAAACACTTTTTTTCATTGTAATTCTCTTGAGAAGTCTTGTAATGAAAATTTTCTAACATTTATTGTTTATGTGTAAAAAGTCATAGAGACCAAAAAAGGGTGAGTTTTGTTTGTTTTTTTTTATTTCTTATTTGGACAGAATATTTGGAATTCTTTTGAAAAGTTATTTCATGGCTTTATATGATTGAGTCCATACTCGTATTGAGCTACGCTTGTAATGTGTCCACAGCTGTATTGTTTCCACACCCAACTAAATTTGCACTTAATTAAGGGTTCAATGAGCGGAGGTTTTTCTGGCTGCAATTCGGCGACAGCTCTTGTTTTAAGCCTCATGCAGGGGCATTTCATTCCATGCTTGGTTCTGTCATGGTCTTATCATTCTTTTTTTTTGCCTTGGCCATGGTTAAAATCTCCAAAGGGTTGACTTTGCCTGGGCCATGGGTAAAATCTCCAAAGGATTGACTTATGCATACAAACTTTGACTGACAATGAAGACATTGGCAACTTTTACCTTTGTTCTAACAGAAGGGAACATTTATTAAATGAAAAACATATTCACTACTCAGGCAAAATAAAAGTGATGTTGTCTCCTTGACATTTACCCCATTTCCTTTCTTTTTCATATTGATCTAAATTTTGCATTTTTTTTTTCTTTAAAAGTAAGCAATAATGGATCCGAGATCTCACGAAATAGCCGTCAGAGGAGAACATATTTAAAATCACAGCACCGTTTTGCATTTAGCTGAACGATTTAGGCCATATAAATTAGCTGGAAGGGTTCACATCGAGGTCAGAATTATGTAGCATGGTTGGAATATTCTGACAAGAGCCCTGTCTGCCCTTTTTTTATATAAACCTCTATGGACACGAGATGCATGCTGTTTACAAAAAAAAAATCGAAGGAAATAACCTTTTAAGTGATGTTTGGAATCAAATCGAAACATTGTTTGCTGATCAGTGTCAAGATTTGAAAGGAGTGAATAAATATCAGATGCTTAGTGTAGAAAATTAAATTATGATTTACACCATTGAAAAACATCTGTAGGTTTAAACAAACTTTGAAAATTTCAATTTACACCTACTACAAACAAACACACCTCACGTTTAAAGCCACGCATTTCTAATGACAAATGAATACCTCGAGTAGAAATAACCACTTCATGACCATGCCTTAAAAATACTCTCAGCGTTGAAACAATGGCAGTAATAATAGGGCCTGTAAGTCTCGTACAATTTTGGAACTTCCGGGATCAAAACTTGTACCCGGAAGTTACATTTTAAACAAAGATATATGACGTTGCAAACAAAAATTTAAACGTCATAATCCTCAAACGTCATGTTTTGGCGGAAAACGTTTTCGAATTGCCTGTTTATCGTGGATTCTCGTGAGTCACATGACGAGACTTACAGCCCTATTCGTAAAGGTTCCGCGGAACCTACTGTCTCGCCTGCTCACTCTACTATCATTCTAATTTCGTCTTTATTAAGATGTACTGGCTAAGCAGAATTCCAAGAATCTACTGGTCTTTGACAGTCTCAGGAAATTTACCAAAATTGGAATTCAAAATTTATATGAAATATTACCGATGAAAATATTGTTTTCGAATAAAATTCATCAAAACACATGGTTGCAAACAAGAATTCTCCAAAAATTGCTTGTCTTTGACAGTTTTAGGAAATTTACCAAAATTGGAACCCTAATTTTTCATTCTTAAGTTTTCAGAATTATGTATGAAGAAATAGCCAAGATATTTACTTGTGTGCAAAAATTTCAAAAAGTGTTAGTCTTGGACATTTGCAGGAAATTTACCGAAGTTGGAACCGGAATAAAATTTTGGAAACTTATTGTGCATATATGTACTATATGCAACAATTCTACATCAAAACTAAAGTCCTTATTCACAATTTTGTTTAAAAATTGTTGATATATGAACCTAAATAGAAAATTAATCTAAATTCATTGAAAATATAGGTAAAGGTGACATGGTTCTGGTATAGATGTTGGTCAATACTAATGATGTAACTACTTACCAATAATCATCAGTCTATGGCATATAGGTGCTGAGATATGGTGCTAACAAAAAAAAAATCATGGAAAAAAACTAAGTCCAACTAATGGAAAAATACGGAGAATTGGAAATATTTTGTTCAAAAAATAAACTTGGGAAAAATAATAAGGTTGTACTGAACATTATGTCAAAATTTCATTCAATGATATTGAATATGATTTGAGGAAGTAATTGAAATCCAAAAAAAGTTTCTATGCTCTCTGTGTCTCGCTTTCGCGACATTCGTCGTAGGCGAGACAAAAATAAGAAAATATTGAATGAAAGCCATGTTGAAAGATTTCAAGGAGAATCAGAACTATCAAATAAAGATGAGGAGGGCAGATATGTGAGTGTCTTTCTCTTATCTCTTCCCTCTTCTCCTCGAAATAGTTTAAGAAATAATTCATGGGCGCCGGTGGTTTGTTGGAGATTTACATATGGGTGGCCATTATTTTCGTTAATATTTTACCCAGAGTGTAGCGTAGCGGAGCGAGGGGTAAATAAACGAAAATAATGGACACCCATATGTAAATCGACTACAAACCACCGGCGAACATGAATTATTTCGATTCTAATATGACATTTCATGATCTGAGCGGACCTATAGTGTACACGGTAACGACAGCCATTGTTTCAGAATTACTGACGTTTTTGTGCACAAAACACATTGTGACGTCGTCAATTTCAGCGTAAAGACTGTTGTGTAGTGGCTCATTATGTTATTGGAGATTTTCATATGGCTAGTCGTCATGGTTTCCATTGTTCCCATATCAGAATTTTAGACAAATCTAGAAGAAAATTAAAACGCAACAAAAACATATGGTAATTCTATAAATATAAAAAGAAATGAAATGGGCAAAATGTCAAGGAGACAACATCCCATCCCCAGGTTAAAACGACCTAAAACAAAGCATCTGGGGTCACCGTTAGGCCTTCAACACAGTGAGGAACCTAGCTCATACCATAAAGCAAGCCCTACATGGCCTCAAAAAGTAAAAAAAAGATAATAAACCAATGGAAACAAACCGCATCCAATATACCGAATATCGAGAAACTAAATTTTCTAAACAAGACAAGGACAAGTCAATGACCAAAACATTCCTGACTAGGGACAGGCGCAAAAATTGCGATGGTGTTAAACTCGTTTTTCTTGGATCCAAATCCTCTCCATAAAAGAGGGGGGGCCGGAGGGGGTCTGATCCCGGAATCCCGACTTTATTTTTTCTAAATCCCGAAATCCCGAACTACAAAGAAACTTAAAGACTGATGAAATCCCGATTCCCGGTGAATAAATTTCCCGAAATCCCGGGCTTAAATCATAAAAATCCCGAAATCCCGGGGTTAAAAACATCCAATCCCGACATCCCGAAAAAGCCCCCCCCCCCCCCCCTCATAAAACATGAAGACAGTACACACGGGTATTGTCCTAACAAATGCTCGCAGATGTTTAGTGTAGAAATATAGTTTCCACAACAAGAACTAGTTGATTATGAAATTTCTCACATCAAGTTAAATAAATTTTGCAAATGTTTGTAAGCGAGGTTTGCCGAGCTTTTAAACATTTGAAAATTTATTTAACGAGATGTGAGAAATTTCATAATTAACGTGTTTAAGTTGTGGAAACTGTTTCTCTAATGACTGGACGAAAAACACCGAGGATTGTATTCCGAATAAATTTGGCGGGAAATTTCACGAAACTTGTTCTCCTCTCTAGAGAGGAGAACAAATTTTTCCACACCGTTCAGGAAATTTGAAAACTAGATGGAAATTAGAGAAAATAAAAATATGATTTACACCATCGAAAAACATCTGCAGGTTTAAACAAACTTTGAAAATTTCAATTCACACCTACTGCAATCAAACACACCTCACGTTTAAAGCCACGCGTTTCTGAAGAGAACATTTATCCCTCAAGAACAAGTATCCATTTTTGGCTTTACACTTAGATCATCTTGGTAATTTGTTCTCTATCAATTTTTTTAGTTTATTTTCTTCCAAACATTTAGATTTTATCTGCACTGAAGAGACATAACTTGTCGAAATGCACATATGCAGAATCTAAATTCGCTTCGGTATTTTATTATTTGGACCCAATATTGAACTTCAATATAAATAAGACAATATTCAGGAAAGCCAAGATTTCGAGGAGAATCGGAACAATCAAATAGAGACAACGGTAGTAGAATACCGAAGGAACAAAGGAGTGAAATTCAAAAAAAAGTCCAAAGACGTGGCCAAAACGAGAACACAGAAAACAATGACGTTAGACACAAAACAATGACGTGAGACAGATACAAAGCAACAAAGGCAATCACAGTGATGGGGTGCAGATATGTAGATGTCTTTCTCTTTTCTTTCCTATCTTCTCCTCGAAATAGTTTATCGAAAAATGTAGAAAAAATAATAATAAAATGCGACAAAAACATATGGTAACTGTATTCAAAGACCCCCCCCCCCCTCTTTTTAGTTTTAGAACTCCTGGTTAAAAAGTCTATAAAGAATTATTAACTTTTTAACATAATATATTGATTACACAAAATTCGTACCCTTAGTGTGGACTGAGTAGCATTGGACACCGCTTGGTTAGTATTTGTCGTGGAACGTTGTCATAGCATGGCATAACACCGAAATTAGTATATGGAGGTGGAAATTATGGCAATAAAAGAAATATAACTATACACCTGGATTTAACTGTATTTCCAAATGTTTTGATGCAAATCTGATTGAAGATCCGATAGAAGGGAATTCGATCTCTTACAATAAGAAGT
>MJUU01017702.1:394234-408447 GCA_002080025.1 Modiolus philippinarum | reverse complement strand
GGGGGGGTCTATGGTTTTTTTCTAAAAAAATATTTTGGATCTGATTTTATGTGAAAAAAAATATTTTGGCTTCCAAAATGATGAAAAAAAAATTTCTGAATGAGGCTTTCTGCCCAAAAAACTAATGTTAATTTTGAAAAAAAATATTTTGTTGATATGCGTGCATAAATAAATAATTTGTTTCGCGCGAAGCGCGAAAAAAATTTTCTGTCCAGAAAAAAAAAACCATAATCCCCCCTTCAGGTTAAATGGTCGGTCCCTTATACCCGGCCTTCGGCATACAGCGCTTCCTGAAAAAGAACTACTCCGGCCTACGACTGTCGGAGTTTCTTTTTTTTGCAGAAAACATAATGCCTTTCAATTTTTAATTTCCATTACACACTTAGACACCCAACCCATCGAAAAGAGACGGAAATCTGATATTTCTTCTACTTAGCACAGAGCCCTGCGTTGAAAAAAGGTTGGAGCCCGGAGCCCAGAACCTGTGTTATTAACTAATGCATAAAGGAGGTTTGTCCGTATATCAAGTTAAGTTCTTGAACGATTATTAATTAATATAGGAAAGATAACAGGAAACACCTACAATGGCCGTAAACCACAATCACATGCCACAATCCACCAGGGAACCGCACGAGAAAAACAATAAAATGACAAAAGACAAACATGGACAACGATTGGAACTCGTTCAATGAATAACTAAGAATCACTTTTTTCGACATTTTTTTTTTTTTTTTGCATAATATTCCTATTTTTTGTCTTGACGCAATTTCTGGGATGATACTGGGATGATAATTTCTTTAATCTGTCTACGACCTTTCAATCGCAAAATTTTGCTGTTGGGTTGAGTTGCTACTGGACAGTCCGGGACCTATACTGTGTAACAGAGTTTGGGATCTCTGGCATGCCCACTTCCTGTTTGACGGGACTTGGAATATTTTTGTGTTATTACGCAGGCGACACATGTCTTCCGTGGAAGACTTACTACTTAGTTGTTCTGATACTCCTTGGAATCTTTCATCTTGACTTTTTTTAAATATATGTAAAAATAGATAACAGGAAACACTTACAATGGCTGAAAATTATAATTGCATGACACAATCTGCTTTGGAACTACACATGAAGAACACGAATAAGACAAAAGACAAACGTAGACAACGATAGGAACTCGGGACAGCCGGACTTGGTACCGGCACTAGCAAAAGCCAGCGGTAGGGTTAAACTGGTTTATGGGTACCCAAACCTCCCCTTTATCTGTCCCGTCTCCCTATAGTATAATACACATGCGAATAAAACCAAGTACAGGTAGACTACCAACTCCATGATAGTGTTATTTTTACTACCATTCTTTCAATGTTAGAAGAAATTTTGAGCCATGCGCCCAAAAGTGGTCACTTCTACATTAAGGCTTCACTCTCTCTTTAGAAACGCGTTTCTTCCGTAAATGGCTGTTTCCCGTGTAAGACAGCCCATAGAAGACAGAGTCGCGTGAAGCTGTCTCACATGGGTAAACGTCCAATCCAACGTTCCGATCTTATCGACGTCATAATTGTTACCATAGTAAACTCCGTGAATTATTTGACGTCCCAGTTGAAAAATCCACAAGGAATGGCAAGTTTTACTTTCCTTCGGTTTGTTCGTTGTATTTTAAGAAAGAAATAGCTTCTTACACTCGACTAAAATTAAAGTTCGGGATTTCTTGCACTTGTGTGAGAAACTCTTCGTCTTTTTCCCTCGCTACACTCGGGAAAAGACGGAATTTCTCACACTCGAGGAAGATATCCCTTATCTTTTATATGGTCTCGTATAAGAAACTATTAGTCTTTAAACGTGAGTTGTATGTGTCTTTTGTAGGTGTTAATTTCTTCAAAATTGTTTAAACCTGCAGATGTTTGAAATCCCATCTTTTCGACGTCATATGTCGGTCATAGGCGTAAATTATATTTCACTTTTCATATTGAGCATCTGATGTTTACTCGTTCTTTTCAAATCTTAAGACTGATCAGTAGAAAAATGTTTCGGTTTTAATCAAAAAGTCGGTGAAATGTTATTTGCTTCAGTTTTTGGCATATTATTGCTGATTTGTTTAGCTGTTAACAGCCTACATTTGATGTCCATAGAGGTTTTCACAAAGAAATGGCAGGCAGGGGCACTTGTAAGAATATTCCAACCATGCCACATTATTCTGATGTCGATGTCAACTCTTCTAGTTGAGATATATAGCCTAAGCGGTCCAGCTAAAAGCCAAATGGTGCTCCGACCTTGGATAGGTAAGTTATTTGTTATTATTTAATACAAATTAAATTTGCGATACGTTTCAACTCTAATGATGACAATTTCAAAAATTGTCAAATAAAAGTGCAAAAAAAATCTCAACTAATGTAGATAATACAGTAAGTAGCCTTAAGATTCCGAAAATAACACTACATCAAGATATCACAGGATAAAACATTTGCTCGAGTAGATACTACCTAGTTTCTAATTAGGCGTAATAACACCGGCTTCAAATTCTCTGAGAGCCCGGAGCCAATCACTGGAGCTCGGAGCCCTATTGTTGTGCTGGAGCGCAAAGTCCCACGTTCAAAAAAGGTTGTAACCCAGAGCCCGTGTTATTCCCCTAGTTGGACGTGTGTCGTACATAAGGCAGGACATGCCTTTTATTTCTGAGCACTTAATATTTTCACGGACATGATCATAAGTCGGACAACATCGTGATTTCAAGTATCGCTGGTTTATGTTTTCCATGGTCTATGATTTGATTTTTGGAGATCAGACAATAATTTTGATATCAAAACATTATATTTTTGCGTCTACATCAGTCTAATTGTCACTTACATAAGTCTACTTGTCCCTTACATAAGTCTACTTGTCACTTACATAAGTCTGCTTCTTACATACATAGTCAACTTGTCACTTACACAAGTCTATGAGCCTGCACCAACAAAAAACTGCTTGTCACTGACATAATTATACTTGTTACTTCAATAAGTCTGCTTCCAACTTACATTAGTCTCTTTGTCACTTGCTTAAGTCTAATTTTCACTGACATAAGTCTGCTTGTCACTTACATAAGTCGGCTTGTCTTTTTACATGTGTTTACTTGTCTATCTTACACTTAAATAAGTCTTTTTGCCACTGACATAAGTCTGAGTGTCTCACTGACAAATGTCTTCTTGTCACTTACAAAAGTCTACTTGTCACTAACATATTTTTACTTGTCACTAACATAAGTGTTATTGTCATTTATAAAGACTAATTGTCACTTAGATTAGTCTACTTGTCACTTACATAAGCCTACTTATAACTAACATAAGTCTACCTGTCACTAACATAAGTCTACTTGTCATTTACACAAGTCTACTAGTCACTTACATAATTCTACTTGTAAGGTACATATTTCCTCTTATAACTTACATACATCTACTTGTCAATGACTTAAGTCTACTTGTCAATTACATATATCTTCTTATCATTTACATAAGGCTACTTATCATTTACATAAGACTAATTGTCACTTACATTAATTTACTTGTGACTTACATAAGTCTACGTATAACTAACATAAGTCTTCTTGCCACTTCCATAAGTCTACTTGTTACTGACAGAAATATAAAAAGAAAGGAAATGGGGTAAATGTTAAGGAGACAACATCCCATATCCAGGTTAAAATGACCAAAAACAAAACATCTAGGGGTCACCTTATGGTCTTCAACACAGTGAGGAACCTGACACCATATAGTAAGCCCTAAATGGCCCCGAAAAGGTAAAAAAGTGAATAAATCAATGGAAACAAACCACATCCAATAACCCAAATATCAAGAAACTAAAATTGTGTAAGAAGACAAGGACAAGCCAATGACCAACATATTCCTGACTTGGGACAGGCGCAAAAAAATGCTGTGGGGTTAAACTCGTTTTTTTTTATCCAAAGCCTCCCCCTTTGTGTGGTGAATGGCTAAAAATAAATACACAAAAAGACTCACAGTAAAAATCAAAATAGAAAAAAGTCCAACTTATCAAGACGAGTACCCTTACAATGAAGTACATAAAACATGAAGACAATATATACAGGAACTGTCCGGACTTAAGTCTACTTGTCACTGACATAAGTCTACTTGTCACTGACATAAGTCTACTTGTCACTGACATAAGTCTTCTTCACACTATCGTACGACTACTTCTCATTAACATAAGTCTACTTCTCACTAAAATAAATCCACTTATTAATGACATAATTCTTCTTGTCATTTACATAAGTCTACTTTTCACTAACATAAGTCTGATTGTTCCTACCATAAGTCTACTTGTCACTTACATAAGTCCACTTGTGTCTTACATAAGTCTGCTTACATAGTAAACTTGTCATTTACACAAGTATACTTTTCACTAACAAAAACTACTTGTCTCTAACATAAGTCTGTTTTCTTACTTCCATAAGTCTGCTTCTACTTACATAAGTCTATTTGCCGCTTGTTGTGTTGTTGTTTTCATTTACATAAGACTACTTTTCATTAACTTAAGACAACTTGTCACTAACATTAGTCTACTTGTCATTTGCACAAGTCTACTCGTCACTTACATAATTCTACTTGTAAGTTACATAAGTCTAATTTACATAGGTCTATTTGTCAGCAACATATGTCTTTTCATCATTTACATTAATCTACTTGTTACTTACATCAGTCTGCTTCTCAATGACATAAGTCTACTTGTCACTTACATGAGTCTACTCTTCACTTGTAAGTTAAAATGAGACTTAAATTAGTGACAAGAAGACTTATGTCAGTGACAGGTAGACTTGTATAAGTAACAAGGAGACCTATGTAAGTGAGAAGTAAATTTAAGTTACAGACAAGTACACTTATGTCAGTGATATGTAGTCTTCAGTCACTTCAAAAAAACGTATAACAGTGACAAGAAGACTTTATATGTAAGTGACAATTAGACTTATGTACATAAGTCTAATTGTTACTGTTACTTACATAAGTCTACTTGAAACTGACATTAGTCTACTTGTTAGTAACATTAGTCTACTTGTTAGTAGCATTAGTCTACTTATCAGTAACATTAGTCTACTTGTCATTTAGATAAGTCTACTTGTGATTTGCATGAGCCTTCTTGTCATTTACAAAGTGTATTTGTTACATACACAAGTGTACTTGTCACTTACTTAAGTCCTCTTGTGATCTATGTAAGTGGCATATATCATAATCGACCGAAAAGGGCAGATATATGCCACAATAACTCATAATGCACAATTCACGATTACTGTAATTGTACTTATATTCGCGGGTACTTATTTTCGCGATGTTTCCTTTCTACCCAAGTTTGCGTGTATTTAATTTCACGGAATTGAGTGCTTTCCTTATAACTTTAATGTTAAATACATTCGCGTGTACTTATTTTCGCGGAAAGTTTCTGACCGCGAAATTCGTGAAAATAAGTACACTGCGAAAATAAGTACAATTACAGTAAATCATGCGTTTAATTCTCAAATTAAATTAATCACGGTTTGAGCGAACTAGTTCATCATTTTGAAACATATTTAGTCAAATTATCATTTTACATCAACAATATCATAATTGAATAAAAGGCTACGGTCGAGCGCAGCATGTCGACCACTGAAATTGAACAAGTGTAATTGAAAGTGAGTGTGGACATACTAAAGAGCTTGACACAATAATAACATGGACACAACAATAAGGAGAATGAAAATAGGCCGTTATGACTTCTTATGGTTCCTCCTTGACCCCCTATAGCTCGGAAACGGTAAGAGCTGCGCCAAATCCATTGACATAATACTGAAAGCTTATATCAAGAGGAATCCAAAGAAAAAAATCCCATCGAAATCCGATGAAAAATTAAAAATTTCAGGTAATCTAGCTGCAAATTTGCAGTTTTACCCCTTTGAACCCTTATAGCTCGGAAATGGTAAGAGCTACACTAAATCTGTTGTCACACTACCGAAAGCTTATATCATGGGGAATCCAACGAAAAAAAATCATCGAAATCTGATGAAAAATAAAAATTTTAGGTAATCAGCAAATTTGCAGTTTTGACCCCTTTGACCCCTTATAGCTCGGAAACGGTAAGAGCTACGCCAAATCCGTTGACATGATACCAATGGTACCGGTATCAAGAGGAATCTAGAGAAAAAAATCCCATCGAAATCCGATAAAAAATAAAAATTTTAAGTAATCTGCAAATTAGCAATTTGGCCCCGTTTGGCCCCTTACAGCTAGGTAAGGAAACAAGTTACCAAAAATCTAATAGCAGAGTGCTATGTTAATTTTTCTTAAGTAATCCATTAAAAACGGCATCAAAATCGGAAAAAAAAAAAAAAAAATTTCTTCGCCCCTTTTGGGCCCCTTTATCTCTGGAACGGTACATGCTACGTGAAATCTCCGCAGGAGCACACTGTAAGAAACCCCATCAAAATCCGATTAATAATAAAGATTCTACAGACAAATATGTGAGTATTTAACCCTTTTTGGCCCCGTTTTTAAAAACGGGTGGGGTTAGGTAGAACTACTCTAAGCCTTCCTTTTGTACCAAAGAATTAAAATCTAAAAAGTTAAAATTTCATAAGGATGGATCTACTGAACTAAAATTATTGACAAAATACAAAAGTGTCTATAGACGACGACGACGACGACAACGACGACGACGACGACAGCACCATACCAATAATACGACCGCAAAATTTTTTGCGGTCGTATAAAAAAGGGTAAATAAATACAATAAGATAAAATGCAAAATATAAGAAAAATTATGAAAACAAATAAAAATTAAAAAAAAAATTTTACGAATTAAAGCAATATGAGCTGTATGTTTTAAAAATTTGTTTTGAAGCTCTAAAACGCATCATGTCGAATCCATATATCTAGAAAACTATTATATCAGATACCGTATAATACATGAAAACGCCATGAAAACGTTACAATTAATTTTGCATGCGATTTTGATCAGTCATGGATTGATTGATGTGGGGTTTAACGTCACATTCAACAGTATTTCAGCTATCTCATGACGGTCAGGTTAAGTGGTGGAGTGAACCACCGACCTCGAGCAGGTAACTGACATGGTGAATAAAAGGATATGGAGTAAATGCACATGAGACAAAGTCTCTACAAATACATGGTAAAAAACAAGCAAAGGAACAACGCTTTTATTGTTGTTCTTCATCTTGAAGTCACCATGAGGCCTTCAACAATGAGCTTTGCTCATACCTCATAGTAAGTACCTTATCACTTACGATTGTAAGTCGAGTGCACCCTTTTTTGTATGTACAAAGTGATTCGCGAACTCACACCGCAGTGTGATTGTATAGGTAGTAGAACTACCTTTACCACTCGGCGATCAATCATGGATGCTCATTAATGTTCGACTTTCATATCGGACCTGACCGAGATACTATTTATAATTGATATAAACAAATGTACGACCAATCGGCAAACTTCGGCTTTGTTGTGTCTACACATGATTCGGTTGCCGGTTCTCAACCTATACTGGACAATTTAGCTCCCAAGTGTGTTATTTAAAAGCAAATCGAGGAAAATGCGAACAAAATACGACATTTTCCGCTGCATTGCCAATCTAAATTCCGTCTCCTGTGTTGGTTAAAAGTTTACCATTTGACCGACTGTGTTCCTCTCTCATTTCAAAGGAGCCAGTCTATCATGAAAGCTTACGTAATACATACGAGGTTTAATAAGGTACGAATCAGCAAAAGTCGTGACGAGTACAGTCACCCCGTAGGAAGCTGTACAATAGGAATTTAGGGGAATGAGCATTTGAACGGAGGGTAGAGAGCTCAGACTTTAAGCATGCAGACGAAATGACCTTTTCGCATATACCTATTTAATTAACATTTTTTGAACAAACTATTTCTATATTTTACATGCCTATAGGTCAAAAAAAGCATTTGCATTACGGGCTTTTCAAAGAGTTCTTTCAAATAAAAAATTATTGCAATTTTCTTTTTTGAACCAAAATTTTGAGGGTAGGGAGCTCCTTTTAATTGGTAGTGAGCCAGTACTTCATGTATTGAACGGAGGGTAGTGAATGTATTGAACGAATGATTGGGAGCACGCGTTACTAAATGAAAATCCATGAGCAATATTACTGACGATACAGTCGTTTAAATACTGAATATTTATGAAGGGCCCTTTTGGGTCTTTCTGTCATGAAATCACGCATCTAAAGTAGTATGGCCATTTAGGCGTAAATTCTGTTCCTACACTAGGTCATTAAAGAAAATGCTAAAATTTTGTCGAAAATCTAGAAAGATGGTCTCTTGTTACTAGTTCTGTTCCTCGAGATAGAATTAGTATGTGCCACGCCGGTATGTTTTCTGACATATTAGCAGTCGAACATGGCTGTAAGCAGCCTTTTGTGTCAATTTAAGCTATTCACATTGTTGCGGAAGATGAAACTACTGGAAGGACACCGAGAACCCAAACTATATTTTTTGTTGCGAGTGTATACGCATTTGCCCTTCCGAATGACAGTTAGATCAGTTTGATTCTTTAGGTTCTATGCAACGAATTTTAACAATAAGCAACAAAATTGCAAAAATCTGTCAAAACTGCATTCAAGTGGCAATTTCAATGACTTAATCTTTTTTGTAAGGGTATTGTTATGTGGCAGAAATGACCAATAAATAATTGTAAATTGAAGTCAGCAAAGATAAACAAAATTGGCTCAAAATTAACTTTTAATAAGACAAAAATAATGATTTTTCAAATTAAGTACTAGTATACAATATATGACTAATCTGACAATAATGAAGTCCAAGTAATAATCCAAATGAATAGTTCACTTAATTCCACCAATAAATGTCCAATAGAATAATCCTTATAATCCTCACTAAATAGTTGATAATAGATTCACAATAATTGATGTCGATTTCCAATACAAAAGATGTGCGTGATAATCCTGTATAAACTAATTAATCCTGTATAAACTTATTAAACTGACTGACTCAACCCTTTTCAGCTACCTTATATAAATACATTTATTCTTTCCAGAAATATCTTCACAAGATATAACTAGAACATTCTAATCAACTAATTATCACATGACTAAAATGATTATGTAAGGAAAACCTCTAGAAAAATCTATGTGTTGAATATTAAGTCAATGTTCTAGAAAAATCTACATGTTCTAAGGTGTAATAACCTTGACCATTGTTTATTGTAAACAAGTTACATACTAGGCCAAACAAATTACATAATATTAAGGCTGTACAAAATGAAAATAATGAATAAAATGCATTATAGAATATTTACAACAATTAATTACCTATAACACCTCCCCCAAAAGAAAATGTTTGAATGCAATGAAAAACATTTGAAATAAACAATGAGGTGTTATGAAATTTATCAAACTCTTGACAATGCGTCTGCAATGACATTATCTTTTCCTTTAATATGTCTTATGTCTAAATTAAAACCTTGCACCTCAAAAGTCTTTGATTTTTATCTTTCATTTTATGAATAAATTTAAGAGGGTTGTGATCAGTATATATAATGATAGGCTGAATTGAAGCTGTAACATAAATTTCAAAATGTTTTAAAGCCAAAATCAGAGATGCATTCTTATTCGATTGTGGAGTAATTTCTCTGGTGCTTATTAAATTTTCTAGAAAAATAACAAATAGGATGGTCTATACCATCTTTACCTTCTTGTAACAAAACACCGCCAGCAGCAACATCACTGGCATCTACTGCTAACTTTAATTGACAATCAAAATTAGGTGTTGCTAAAACTGGCGCACTTTCTAGGATGGCTTTTAGTTCTTCAAATGACTCATCACAACTTTTAGACCAAATAAACTTTACATTTTTTCTCAATAATTTAGTCAAAGGCTCACTGATAGCAGAGAATTTTGACAAAATTTTCTATAATATCAAGCCATTCCCAGAAAACGCATCAATTGTTTTTTATTCTAAGGTTTATAAAAACTAGAAATAACACTAATTTTAGCATCAATAGGTTTTACCTGACCCTGACCTACAACATGTCCTAAATAATTTTGCATAAGCACATCCAAATTCACTCTTGGAGAGGTTGACTGTTAACATAGTACTGCTTAAACGTTCAAAAAAAGTTCGAAGTATCTGAAGATGTTCTTCCCAAGTGTCACTATATATAAGAATGTCGTCAATGTACATGATGTATGCTTCACAACCGTCAGTTCCAGAAATAACACTGTTGATGAGACACTGAAAAGTTGCCGGCGAATTTTGCATGCCAAAAGCCATCACTTTGTATTGGAAAAGTCCATCCGGTGTAACAAAAGCGGAAATTTCTTTTGCACGCTCTGTAAGAGCAACTTGATAAAATCCTTTCAACAAGTCAATTTTTGTAATGTATTTAGCATTTCCAATTTTATCAATACAGTCATCAATGCGTGGAAATGGAACAACGGCAGTAGAATACCGAAGGAACAAGGGAAGCGATGACTACAAAAATCGAAGTCCAAAGACATGGCAAAAACGGCAACAGATAAAAACAAAGACAAAACAAGGACGTGAGACAGCTACAATGCATGGAAATAAAAAGATAACATAAAGAACTAAGGCACTCATAGTGTGAATTCCCATGAAAACCGGGAGTGACATCAGGTGCTCCGGAAGGGTAAGCATGTCCTGCCCCGCTAGCGACACCCGTCACACTATCAGTGAGGCATATAGTGTTTTGAAAAGTCTGTTTTGTGGCGGTTTTGTGGAAATGAGTCAGTTTTTGTAACGCTGTTTAATTTACTATAGTCTGTACAAATAAGATAATTTCCATCAGGTTTTGGCACTAGAATACAAGGCGAACTCCAATTGCATTTTTAACAAATACTGAATTTCATCATGCAGGTATTTTTGTTTGATCGGATTCAGTCGATATGGATGCTGTTTTATCGGTACTGAATCACCAACATCAACGTCATGAAATATTTTTTCAGTTCGTGTCGGAATGTCCGGAAATAAATGTTCAAAATCATGGAGTAACTGTTTTAACTGTTCCTTTTGGATCGTTGGTAAATGTTGAAGTTTCGAATCCAAATCTTGTAGAATCTGTGAATTTTCCAGCTTCGGTGTGATAGATGGCGAATCAATCTTTTCACAAAAAAAATCATTTTCGGAATTGTCAGGGTCAACACTAACTATATTTACAGAATGTACAATATTTGTGCTATTTCAATCTACATAAGGTTTTATCATGTTTACTTGACACAACCTGTTTTGTCTACGTCTGTCAGGTGTTTTAATAATATAATTTAAATCACTGATTTTCTTTTCAACAATATATGAACCAAAATATCTGGCTTCAAGTGGCTTTCCAGGAAAAGGAAGTAATACAAATACTTTATCACCAGGGTCAAAATTGCGTTTTACAGAGTTTTGATCATACTCAGCTTTCATAGTCTTAACTTCATTTAAGATTTTTATTGGCTAGTTCACATCCTTATCAAGTTTAGTGCGAAAGTCTGAAACATAATCAAGGAGATTCAAGTGGTCTTTTTCATCAGATAAATTTTTTTCACTTAAAAGTTTGAGTTGGCCCCTAACTGTACGTCCAAAAACTAACTCAAATGGACTGAAACCTAATGATTCCTGGACTGCATCTCTTACAGCAAATAATAGAAAAGAAATTCCTTCATCCCAATTTTTCTCTGTGTCAAAACAGTAGGTCCGCATCATATTTTTAAGGTTTGATGAAATCGCTCTAAGGCGCCTTGACTTTCAGGTTGATATGCAGATGATCTGTACTGATTAATGCCCAATTCATACATAACTTGCTGAAAAATACCTGACATAAAGTTTGAACCTTGATCTGATTGAATTGATTTAGGTAGGCCAAACAAAGTAAAAAAATTAATTAAAGCCCTAAATATAGTTTTAGTCTTTATATTTCTTAAAGGAATAACTTCAGGGAATCTTGTGGATGCACACATGATAGTTAACATGTACTGATTACCGGATTTTGTTTTTGGTAAAGGTCCTACACAATCTATTAATATTCTACTAAAAGGCTCCTCAAAAGCAGGTATTGGTTGAAGAGGTGCTTTTGAAATAACTTGGTTTGGTTTCCCTACTAACTTACATGTATGGCAAGACTTGCAGTAATTATAGAGACATCTTTTCTAAGATTAGGCCAATAAAAATAATTTAAAATTTTGTTGCAAGTCTTATTAATACCTAAGTGTCCTGACAAGGGAGTATCATGGGCCATGCTTAATATGTCAGCTCTTTACACCTTTGGTACTACAATTTGATACTTTACTGCCCATTCTGCATCAGCAGATACATCAGAAGGTCTCCATTTACGCATAAGAATACCATTCTTAGTAAAATAAGTGACAGGTTCCTGCAAAGACTCACTTTCATTAACAGCCCTATTGAAAAAAACATGAAATTTCAGGGTCTTAATATTGCTCACTGTTAAACGTAGACATAGAAAAACCATCACCTTGAACCAATGAACTATCAGAAAACTCCAAGGGCTTGCTTGTTTTGACACCAACATCACTAAGCTGACTCATAAATGTATCCAACAAATCAAAACCATCAGTGCTATTTTCCTCAACTTTCTGAGCTTCAACACATTTCTTTTCATATACTCGATCAGTGCGTACTATCTATTCAAGAGTATATAATTGTTTTTGGGTCCAGATCACAATGTCATGGCTTAGGAAATAGTTCGGTATTTGGCGACTTTTTATCAGTTTAACTCACCCTAGATCAATTATCTGATTACACATGATTTAAGAGGTGTATTTTTACTAATGATTTGAAGCGATTTGTTCATGTTTTGATAGTTAATACTACAAATATTCATACACCACCGTTTCCTCAGTATCAGACAGACATATTATTGATTGTCTATTGATCGTTATGTAGTAGAGTTATCTTTCTTTAAATTCTGTGTTTTTAAAATCGACCAATAATTATCATATTTATGATTACATCATGTTTAATTAATACTTGATCTAATTAAAAAGTATAAATTTTCATTAAATAGAATAATATATAGATATGATGGTCTTTAAATTCTGAAATTTGTTAATTTAAATTTCTATTATTAGAATTTACATAGAAATATGTATTTATATATATATTAAATGCTTTGATTACCAACCATATCGTCCGTGCGAGACCTACAAAAGTAGTCAAGGACGTTAAAAACCTCCCAGTCAGCCAGTACCAACCATACAATCTACTATCTCACTAATACTTAGCGCATAGTAATGGTAAATGTAGTAGTTGAAAAACTAACGTTTGAAATGGTTTTATAGAAGTACACCTAGTACCTCACTAATTTATTTATTTGAAGCACGATATACAAAGAAAACTCTAGTTTATCAAAGAAGAGGCTTTTATTCCTGTCTACATCTTGATGTTAGTTAACTTGTACCAACATAGTTTGAGCGGAAATATTTCATTATGGATATACATCGTATATCAATCAATTTTAGAAATAAAAGATATGGTCATGTCTTTTCTTTTAAAATCCTTAATCGTTCCGTATAGTATTAGTTCACTTTGATTTGAATAAAAATGTGTAATGTTTAAAAAGTCATATTATTTTTATCTATAATAATAATTAGAATTGTGAAAAAAAAACAAACAAACAAACAGCAAACAAGAAAAGACTCCTATGCTCGCAAATATCTGTCAAATAAGGGATTGTATTACATGTTGCAGAGACAAAGAGTTAATCCGTTGTAAAAATCGGTAATAACACGCGTGTGCGAGACTTCCCGTGAGGTAAGTCGATTTTTAATTCCCAATACCTGTAATTTTGATTAAAACTGTACAGAAATGTCAACAAAACGTTTTTTTTTTCATTGAAAAATTGTCATGGATATTAATTGTAATATCAGGTTAGCACAATGACGATGCATCAGTAACCCGAATAATCCAGTCGTTATATTCCACTCACTACGATCGCTACATTAGTAGAAGAAGGAGAGAATCGGATATGGAGAGGGATTGAATTATTCGAGTTAATGCATCAGTGAAAACAATATCTTTACCATCGGAACATTGTGCCCGTACAGGTAAACTTTGACTAAAATTACGAGGAGTTCCGAACGGATTCTTGTGTTGCATCATTGGAGCGAGTTTACATGCGTGATGTTAACGATTTCGAGTAGTTGCTAATCTCTGTATGTCTCTAAATATTGATAGGCATTTAATTCAATTAAAATCAAATAAAAA
>MJUU01017702.1:367558-394011 GCA_002080025.1 Modiolus philippinarum | reverse complement strand
AATTTTCTATACTGCTAAGAAACAGAAAGGGCTAATGGTGATCCTGAGAGCTTACGACAAGAAGAATCCAAAGAAACGAACCCTACAAAAATGAAATTTAAAAAAAATCATAAACATAAACGCATCTTTTCGTTTTGTAACTGAACAGGCAGGATACAACTCAGAAACCCCCTGAACAGCAGAATCAGGAACTTGATCAAACTTGTCTGTCACAATAGGATTTCTTTGAACTTTATCCCCAGCTAAATCATTACCAAGAAGAAGTTGAACACATTCAAAGGGCAATGATGACTTGATACCTAAGGTCACAGGTCCACAAACAATATCCGAAGACAAATAAACATTATGGAGAGGAATAGCAGTATAACCACTAGAGGTTACCCCTTTAATAAGAACATTTCTACCAGTACTAGAAATATCATCAAACGGCAGGGTTTCAACAAAAGAGACTGAGAGGCTCCAGTATCTCTTAGAATTCGAATAGATGTAGAATTACATATACAAAAATCAATAAAAAGGCAACACAAAACCATCACTAATATATGGTTAAAAAATCTCCATAATGGAACTAGATGGGGATTTGACCTCGAACTTGTTAACAGGATCAGAAACAGACTTCACCTCTGAAAAAGAACTATGCACATCTGTACCAAAATGAGGCAAACAGTGTGACGACTCAACAAAACCACTGGGCTTAATTTCACTTTCCTTCCTTTGCTTTAACCTATAACGGTCAGATATCAAATGGCCTTCCTTCTTACAATAATTACACGAAATCGACTTAAATGGTCTCTGTGACTGTGAGGGAGAGATAGGACTTGGACGAGCTATTTACTGGACGTTGCCTACTATTTACATCATTTGTAGGTTTGGTTGAAAATTTTGTGGAACTGTTATTTCTGAAAAATTTCCGTGGTTTATAAAAAAAATGTGTTTTATGAGTAAGTGAAAAATCATCAGCTAAACATGCAGCAATTTCCAAAGTTTCAGCTTTTTGTTCATTAATAAAAGTTTTAATGTCAGTACTAATACATCTTTTAAATTCTTCAATCAAAAGTAGCTGACGTAATTTCTCATGATTGTTATTTATTTTCCTTGATGAACACCAACGATCAAATAGTTGCTCTTTTGTTCTAGCAAATTCTACATAGGTTTGGTCACTCTGTTTTTCTACATTCCTAAATTTTTGCCGGTAAGCTTCAGGGATCAGTTCATAGGCTTTAAGAATTAACTCTTTTAAAGTGTCATAATCTGAAGCCTGTTCTACTGACAACTGAGTGTAAATTTACCTGGCCTTACCAATTAACACTCTTTGTAATAACATTGGCCGTTTACGTTTTGGCCATTTTAAATTCTGAGCTATTTTCTCAAAATGCAGAAAATATTTGTCAACATCCTTTTCATGAAAAGGAGGGACCAACCTGATGTTTTTGGCAACATCAAATGTCTGAGAATTCTGAGAAAGGTGTTGATTATTTTCAGCTAATTCTATTTTTTTTTTCATTTCCAATTGATGTTTAATTCTAATTTCAATTTTCTTTCTTCTCTTTCTTCTCTTTCTCGTTCTAATTCTAATTTTCTTTGTTCTCTTTCTAATTCTAATTTTCTTATTTCTAAATCCTTCTGAATTTCTAATTTTTTAATTTCCAGATCAGGTGTTTGAATGCCAGAAGTCGCCAAAATAATCTTCTTCAACCAAATAATTTGCAATCACATTTTGAACTTCAAATTTTCTCATTCCAGATTTGACGTTTAATTTCAAATGTTTTCCTAATATAATCAACTCATCCATTTTAAGCTTCTCAAAATTCTCCACCTGACATGAATTGTTCTGGATCAAATGACATCTTGTAAAAAATTTATTGCTGACTTTAAAAAAAAAATTCTTTTTAACAAAAATATAATAATTTTTTTTAACAATTTCGAAGCTCCCGGACGATAGCTCCCAATTTCTGTAATGTGGCAGAAGTGACCAATAAATAATTGTAAATTGAAGTCAGCAAAGATAAAACAAAATTGGCTCAAAATTAACTTTTAATAAGACAAAAATAATGATTTTACAAATTAAGTATACAATATATGACTAATCTGACAATAATGAAGTCCAAGTAATAATCCAAATGAATAGTTCACTTAATTCCACCAATAAATGTCCAATAGAATAATCCTTATAATCCTCACTAAATAGTTGATAATAGATTCACAATAATTGATGTCGATTTCCAATACAAAAGATGTGCATGATAATCCTGTATAAACTAATTAATCCTGTATAAACTTATTAAACTGACTGACTCAACCCTTTTCTGCTACCTTATATAAATACATTTATTCTTTCCAGAAATATCTTCACAAGATATAACTAGAACATTCTAATCAACTAATTATCACATTACTAAAATGATTATGTAAGGAAAACCTCTAGAAAAATCTATGTGTTAAATATTAAGTCAATGTTCCAGAAAAATCTACATGTTCTAAGGTGTAATAACCTTGACCATTGTTTATTGTAAACAAGTTACATAACTAGGCCAAACAAATTACAAAATATTAAGGCCGTACAAAATAAAAATAATGAATAAAATGCATTATAGAATATTTACAACAATTTATTACCTATAATAGTATGAAAATGTAGACAGCAATAAAAACCCTGTCCTTGATAAACTGGAGTTTTCTATGTATCATGTGCGTTTTTGTCACATGTACATTCACTCCATATTCTTTCATTTTTTCCTATTTAATTATTTTGTTATAATAGTGTATATAATAGATCACCTGTTAAAAAGTTTTTGAGAAGATTTTTAAATGAATTTAAATGAATTTTTGAATGATTTTTAAATGGTGACCCCTAGATGTTTTGTTTTGGGTCGTTTCAACCTGGATATGGGATGTTGTCTCCTTGACATTTACCCCATTTCCTTTCTTTTTCATATCGTAAAATCGGTATATGGGTATGCTGAAGGAAATAATTTCACGGGAAAGTTGTCATACCTCTTTGAAAATACGTATCATGACTATTATTAGAGGTAGAGTTCGCAAATCAAGCTTAAAAAAACCTGTTCACGGATCATACGTTATCCCTAAGTGTCACATGAGCAATATCAAAACATTATTATTGGAAAAGATATGCAATTCATTGAGAAATGGATCATCACTATAATTCCTGGCATAAAATACATGGCCTTTTCCATATATATCATCCCGAGGCGTTAGTCGAGGGCTGATGTGGGTCGAGGGATGATAACTGTGTGTATATGGAAAAGGCCATGTTCTAATCTGTTTAATATAAACTTTCAATTAGGAGTTATCGTCATATCCGTGCTGATATGAAGGCGGAAACGATCGCCTCGGATACCAGTAAAAAGGGATATTGGATTTCTAAACCTATTGAAATAAATATATACCACATAAAAAACAGACTATATATGAAATTGAAGTGCGTTTATAAATTTTCCTTAATGACAATTTTTTAACTAAAACAAAAATACTTTCAATGATATCTTCGATCATTTTAAAAAAATTCTAGTAACGAAATATTTTACAACTATAAATAAATAAATTAAAAAAAAATTTAAAAAATGAAATTAAAAAAAAAGCAAAAACAATAAGCTGTTAAACATAACTGACTGGTCCATCCATATTTTTGACATTTGTAGTCATACAGTTATATACCACCCACATTATTACTGTATTGCAATATAATATTACCTTAGGCTAGAAGCAACCAAAAGTTTTCACTTCGTTGAATAGGTCGTGCAATATTAAATTCTACTATAGATAATATCCCTCAATATTCATGCAATAACCGTGCAATAAAGTTGTTTTGTATAAAGTTGTTTTGTATATATTTCTCGAAGTCTTTATTTCTAAAAAATGTTAAGCAAATTTAATATCTGCCGAGAGAAAATGGATTTGATATTTGTTGGTTTAGCTTTGGATTTGCCTATTGCTGAGATTTGATTTGATACTGTAAGATAAAATTCGTGAGAAACGTACCATATCATCATTTCCTTGAGTACGCTATATTTTATCGTTTGACTCCCTACCCTCAATTCATATGCCTCACTACCTTTTGAACGGAGCTCGCTACCCTCCAGTTTTCCGTTCATATAAACTTTCGTATTTGTGGCGATATTTCAAAATGCAATTTCATAAAGAAGAAATATATTATTATTTATGCACTTTTAAATCAGATATTCCCTTACAGATAGCCTTTTGACAAATGTAAACTATATTCCATCTTCGTCTGCAATGTTTTGATTTACCTGAGCTCTCTATCCTCCGTTCAAAAGCTCATCCCCTCATCTTCCATTGTACAGCTTCCTACGGGGTGACAGTGTACACGTGGAAATATTTATCAATCAATCATTTAGATTTCAAACGATTAAAGATCTTCCGTGAATGAAAATAACATTAGGACATCCTTGTAGCAATAATATGCCATTGGGTAGCATTTTATTATTTTGGCAATGTAACAGTAATTACACACTAACAAGTCCGCATTCTTTTTCGCCATTGCATATGATTTTATCGGACCCTGACATGGTGTCAGTATAAACATTTCTGTTACGCATGTATCGGTACAATTTGACCTGAGGTCGCAAATATACGATTCATCCTGACAATATATTTTTTCCTAGCAGTAAATAATTAATTCATGTTATAGTTTCTTTAATTTTCAAGTTTTTTATAGGTTAACTCGATCAATATCTACTTGAAACTGCTTTATTCTATTTTTGCATATTAAAGCTTGAAATCATGAAATCTAAGAACAAAAAATTGAAAAATTACAGCTCATATTGCTTTGAGGTTACTTTTATTTTTTTTCTTTTTAGGGAGTTTTGAAATAGTTCAGCTTGGAGTACACCTTGGACTCAGCCTGTTGATTGCAGTGACAAAGCTTACATACAGTAAGTGTGCTTTGACCACAAGACAACTGGTCAGTAAGAAATTAGTCGTCCTTCCTATGTGTGCTGTTGTCGTGGTTTCCGTCCTGTTTGCTTTGGTCTCAATCGATTTTGAGTCTCCTACAAGTGGTCGTAGAATTTTCATTAATGAGACCATCACGGTGGAGACCATTACCAAGAACACCATTACCAATGGGACTATTACCAATGAGACCAACACCAGTGAGACCACCACAAATGAGGCCAACACCAGTGAGACCAGCAAACGCATTGGCAAATTTTTAATGGAGATGGTGTTTTACCATGGCTTCGAAATTATCCCAATGATAATTATCTACTTGGTATTAATCGCAAATGCATTGTTTTCATACAAAACATACTGCAAGTCACTGATTCAACAGGGCAATGGAAAGTCAAACAGTGTGGCAAGGTCTAAACAAAAACAGATGAATTCAACATTGAAATCTTCATCAGTCTTTTTATTCGCATTTCTTGGATCCTGGGCGCTCTTTGTCACATTTAAGGCAATGCACGTATATGCTAAGAATCAGTCGGAAGGAGAATTATATCAACAACTACTGGTTTGCACAAAAATGATAATGTTTACACTGAATCCAATATCAGACGGAATATTCTTCAGAAAACAAAATGAAGAAATTATTTCCAAGAATTTATTTTTAGTAAGGAACAGATGCAAAGCTATCACGATAAATAAAGAGCATATTATGGCTATGAAGAAGAAACCGAGGAAAAAGTTACCGTCAGCGAAGGAAGCACGGCAAGATAAAACGGCGATTGCTGAAGAAAAAGGCCTTTTGATGGAATCGACCGGAAATAATGATGAGACGCAGTTAGCATTGTATTCTAGACGACATGTTGCTCCCTTGCCTTACATTGAGATGATTCCGTCTAGCCTACAGGAGATACATGTGGATGGATGTAGCCCATCATCTTCTGGAGAGGAACTGATGACTCCATGTAGTTCAAAGTCACATCTTGGTTTCTTTTTGAATAACTCTCCGATAACAGTGTGTTCTCCTACCTACAGCTTACCTGATATTAAGCGTTCAACTTCCTTCTGCTTATCTGATGTTTAAATATTTCCCTCCCTACCCCTTCATACCTTACATTTGCGTGTTGCCTTCCCTGCCTACAGTTCACCTGATATTGAAGTGTTCCCTTCCTACAGCTTACCTGATGTTGAAGTTTACCCTTCCGACAGTTTACCTGATATTTAATGTTCTCCTTCCTGGAGCTTACCTGGCATTTAAGTGTTCCCTTCCTTCAGCTTATCTGATATTGAAGTGTTCCCTTCCTACAGTTTGCCTGACATTTGAGGGTCCCCATTGTACAGCTTACCTGACCATATAAGTGTTCCCTTCCTACAGCTTAACTGACATTTAAGTGTTCCCTTCCTACAGCTTACCTGACATTGAAGTGTCCCCTTTCCTAAAGCCTATCTGATATTTATGCATTCCCTTACTACAGTTTACCTGATATTTAAGTTTTCCCTACCTACAGTTTACCTGATATTTACGTGTTCCCCACCTACAGCTTACCTGACATTAAAGCGTTCCCTTCCTACAGCTTTCTTTACATTGAAGTGTTCCCCATCCTACAGCTTACCTGATGTTTAAGTGTTCCCTTCCTACAGCTTACCTAATATTGAAGTGTTCCCCTTCCTTCATCTTATCTGATATTAAAGTGTCCCCTTCCTACAGCTTACATGGCATTTGAGTGTTCCCTTCCTACAGCTTACCTGACATTTGAGTGTTCCCTTCCTACAGCTTACCTGACATTTGAGTGTTCCCTTCCTACAGCTTACCTTACATTTAAGTGTACCATTCACACAGCTTACTTTACAATTGAGCGTTCACACTTTCTACACTTTATCTGTTATTCAGATGTTCAACTTCCTACAGCTTACCTGACATTTAAGTGTTACCTTTCTACACCTTTCCTGATATTAAAGGGCTCCCCCTTCCTACCCTTTACCTGATGTTTAAGGGTTCCCTTCCTACAGCTTACCGGATATCTATGTTATCCCACTTTACACACCCTACCTGATGTTTAAGTTTTTCCATTCCTTCACTTTACCTGATGTTTAATTTTTCAGTTTGAATAGCTTACCTGCAATTGAAGTGTAACCCTTCCTACAGCTTACCAAGTATTTAAGTGTGCCCTTTCCTTCCTTTTTTACATGATTGTAGAGTTTTTCCTTTTTTCTTTGTTATAAAAAAGTTTCAAGTGCAGAAAAATTGAACAATTTTTCTCCCTTTATTCTGAATAACATCTCGCTCAAAAATATACAACTGTCATACAAATGGCTTTTCGAACCCGTTCTAGATTTTATGATAATTTATTTGGTTAAAAAGAAAAGATAACAGGAAACTGCGGAAGCATATCGATGCCACAAGAAGAAATATATCTCGTAATTATGGGAAAATTATCTTATAATTATGAGAATATATCTCAGAATTATGAGGTATTATTTCATTCTTATCAAATTGCATCTCATAATTATTTTATTATTTGATAATTATGAGATATTATCTCATAATTATGAGATAAAAAGTCATAATTATGAGATGATTATCCCATAATTACGAGATTTTTTTCCTGGTGGGGTATCAATACGCTTCTGTAAGCGTACTTTCTTTCCGGCGTGCTGAATTTCCGGGTATATAAACAACCTATCGTATTTCTACCTTGGAGTTTATTCCGTCATGGTCAGTACTCCATTATGATTGGTCAATTAAATGTTTTGGAAATTCCACACTAGTGCATTTCATCCACACTGCCAGATTAGATCCCTGTTACACTTCCGTAGGAAAAACCTACGACGACTAAAAATACAATCATATACCAAATTCCATAAGATCATTGTAAAGGAAAAACAAAAGTTAAAGACAAAAAGACAAACAAAGACGATAATTGGACTCATGACGGCTTCACTTGGAAGCAAAACCCAACGGTAGAGTTAAAGCCGTTTTCGGGCACACAAACCTCGCATTTATCTATACGAATAAAATCAATTACAGGAGGACTGCTTACTTGCAAACTGCTATCTGGAAACTAAAAAAAGGGGACAAAATAGGTGATTTGAAGATCCGCAAATGAATCACTAAAATTTTATGTACGTTTCGAGAAATAGAAGACACGCAAATCCTGAATTGTTTTGATGATTCAAAATTGTATAAAACATTTTCTTTTATGATATATGTGAAGTTTAAACCGGTTCTGATCCGTTGGATGAATTTTCATATTCAACGTATGTTGGATAAAGTCCCGTGCTATTTCCCGCCAAATATATTCGGAATACAATTCTCGATGTTTATCATTTATCATTAGAGAAAAAGATTACAGCACTTTATCCCGATTATTACCACATTTTATCCACTCTCGATAGTTAAATTTGAAAATTTTAAATGCTCAGCAAGCCTCGCAATTAAAATTTTAAAATTTAACTACCTCTATTGGATAAATAAAAGTGACAACAAAAGTCCGAATCGATCAAAGGGAGAGACCAGTAAGGAGAATCCGTATAACATTCGACTGAATCAGAGAAACACAATCCAACACAGAGCATTTTTGGCAAGCCGTCATATTCCCGACTTGGAACGGGCATTTTATGAATAAAATATGGTAATGAACTGGATCTTGAGGTGTAATCTATATTTTTTCAAGAGCACTTGTCCGATAATGAAAAATTAATTCTTGTTATATTTGTCATTCCATTTCTTGCATCAATTTTATTCTCTCTTACTAAAATTACTTCAATAAAATGTGTTGTGTCAAAATTGTCGTTTTATTAAGCAAATAACAAAATACTGAACTAACCGCTAAAAAAATCCTTAGATAAAAGACTGAACTCACAGCTGACAAAAGTCCAGCGTGACATAAAAAAATTTATAATTAAGGGACGATCATTTGATTTTTCGCTGAGGTTGACTGGAAATTTTTGTTCTACTTGCGAATCAATTTTTTTTTTCTATATTTTGTGGTTGGAAGTTATATCAAAACTACTTACAAGTTCCTCTGACACTCTCAAACTGTACTAGTCAGCGAAGATCTCGACAACTTTTCCAGAATAAATATTACTTTAGTAGTAATATCACAGGTGCTTCCATACCCCGGTTCCATACTCTTCTTGCGCTTACTGCATAGGTGATCCATTAAAAGCCTTTTTGGTAGTGTGATGCCCCAAAATTAGGCGTGATATTTGATTTTACAGATTTTATAATATAATACGTGTAAGCTTAACTCAACCTACATCGTATGGTTTATATGTTAGTCGACCAATTTAAAATGAGAACCCCACAGGACTCCCTTTGTTGGACATCGTTTCCAAAAAGGGCACTTACATCAAGATCCTGACCGACTTTCTATGTACAGTGCCCGTAAAAGAAAATCGTTCAATAGAACGGATGTTGCATACAGATCAGAACATTAATGAAAGAACATTGAGTAAATGCACATGAGACAGTCTCTGCAAATACGTGGTAAAATCCGGCAATGGAACAACGTTTTTATTGTTGTTATCATCATGAAGTCACCATGTACATATTTCCTAATTTAAGGTAGTAGACCTAGGTTAAGGGACATTACTCTTAAAAATCAGTTGCATGTTTGTTTTAATCATTTTCATAAATACATTGTAAGCTTCTAAGTAACACAAATGTTTTTTTATTCTTTTTCACGTAAGTGCTTAAAACATATGTAAAAAGCGTCAATGAAACTGACTGTTTCAAACACCTTGCTGGTTTAAAGAGTTATCTCCCTTAACCTAGGTCAACTACCTTGAGTAGACTGGATCACATTGAAAACAGTTCATATCTTGTATTTTGAAGTATCCGTAAATACATGAAATAGTAAATAGGTATTGCAAACGTATGAGAACATTCTGGAAAAGTTGGTCAAATAATTTGTGGAACAGGTTATGAACTTTTGTAATAGAGCATTCGGAAACGATATTCCTTTAACAAATCAAATCAAACATTTATTTTCATATAATGATGCCTTCACACGTAATTCGATTTGATTCGCATTCGATGCGTATTACACTAATACGTATTAGTTTTTGTTTAATCAAAACGTGTCGGTAACGTTGCGCTCACACGTTATACGTATCGGATCGCTTTCGATACGTATTCGATGCGCATTAATGATGTACGTCTGAACGCAACATAAATATAGTTTGTGACAATAACAAATAAAACTGAAACAAGCAATTAACAAATACAGATTTACGAGTCCCCTGTCCTCAATTCTAATGACCAATATATAAAGGACCCTATTTTTATGACGTTTTCCGTCGAAATTTAAATTATCCCGGGTACGAATATGTCTTCACTTGATTTTTTGGCGTCAAAACTGTTCATTTACTTGACGACATCTTTCCTAATGTGACACTATACATGTATTTATGAGGACAATGTATTTATATGAGCATCCTGCAAAACGGGAATGAAAAGAACACAGGAATATATTCCTGCGGAAGGATCAATGATGTAAACAGGACGAATGCATGTATATAAAACAAAACTTGGTTATGAAACATGTCACGACAACATCAAATGAACAGCGTTCGTTTCAGAACTACGAATACACAACTTATGTAATCCCAAAATGTGAAACAGTGTGCAGGTGTTTTAGGGGACGGTTTGAGCGTTTTTGAAAATAAATAGGTGTCAGTAAAAATAAATATTCTTACCATACTTGTCATGAAACTATTTCCATCCACTTCACTCTTTTAAAGAAAAGAAACTATACAGTTTGAAAGAGTCAAGGACTTATATTTAGATCTTAAAGAGTGGAAAGATTTTCACGGCATAACAATTATTTTTAAGTTTCAAAATGTTTGAAAATCGTATGACCACTGATGTTTCTTATGCATATATGAAGGGGTATTTGTTGATCTTATGAATAAAAACAACTCTATTTCAAATCCTCCTGGCCTTGTTATCCATGATACTTTCGATTTGAGACCAAAATGTATTAAGAAATATTGAAAATGGTTAAAAATTGTGTTTCACGCGTATGAACTGATGTTGTTGTTTCACTTGTCATTTTGTAAACATAGTTGAGTTGAGAAATCAAGCGTCAGTTAACCAGACCAGGCGGTTATCAAGAACGTCATTGAATATATATTGTACACTTTGGTGGGAAATTTTTATAGACTCCCAGGCGTGGTGACAAATCCAAATAATTCAGTTCAAAACGTAAATGCACTGTTTGTCACCGGCATCAAAATTATATCCATCTCTCCCCCTCTCTCTCTCTTCGTATTTTTCTTTGAGTATTTGTATTTCAGTTCTTTTAGATACTACGCTGACAAAAGAGTATAACATTCTTTTTTTCAACTAAACAGGGAAACCGAATAACAGTACTCTGTACTTTGATTTCTACTTGCATAAGGGTTGATGGGCAAAGCAAAAATTTAATTTTCTCTGTTAAAATTTTTAGCATCTACAGATATAATTATGTTGGAAAGGTCTCATCGTAAAATAGAAATTTTCTTACAATATAACAAAAAGTATAATTCATCATGCAAACTGATGTATAGAATTCTAGGTATCTTTTTCTATTAAGAAATTATGATCACTTATTTTTTATTTTACAATATGCCTTCTTTTGTCATAAATATGGGAATTTAAGTAAATTTTCTTTTCCAAATTGTGTTTAAGATTTTAATACATGAAAAAGTTTGCTAGTTTTAACTATTTTTCAAATTGTTGTTCATAATATTTTACGAAAGGATATGGAGTAAATGAACATGAGACCATAACACATATGTTAACTCCCATAACACATATGTTAACTCCAACTGCAATACTTTTAATGAGCTGTATGTCCATTTCGGAAATTTATTCCTCATCAGCAGCACTAGAACCCAAACAAAGGAAATCCATAATTTCAAAAAATGAAAACCAAACGAAATCCGAATAATCAGTAATATCAAATATAGCTAAGGACAAAACTACGATGGTGGGAGTTTATCCTTTGGTTTTAGAATTTACATAAATTAAGATAATAGTAATTGAACAAAGTGTACACATGAGATATTATCTCATGTACAAGTACACCATATCTAAGAAAAATAAAGAGCATACATCTCTACCACGGGGAATTGTTTTACCAACTCCACCCTGCAATAAAAGACAAACTCCTGTATTAAATATTTTACGAAAGGATATGGAGTAAATGAACATGAGACCATAACACATATGTTAACTCCAACTGCAATACTTTTAATGAGCTGTATGTCCATTTCGGAAATTTATTCCTCATCAGCAGCACTAGAAACCAAACGAAATCCGAATAATCAGTAATATCAAATATAGCTAAGGACAAAACTACGATGGTGGGAGTTAATCCTTTGGTTTAAGAATTTACATAAATTAAGATAATAGTAATTGAACAAAGTGTACACATGAGATATTATCTCATGTACAAGTACACCATATCTAAGAAAAATAAAGAGCATACTCAAAAATTGTATTTTTAGATTTTTTTTTCATTGTGACTATCTGACTTACTGTTTACACCTTCTAAATCATATGGTTCTAAATTTATCTCCTTTGCAATATCTCTAATATTTGTGTACAGAATGGGAGCTGCAAACGACGCGGAATTTGACTACTACAGCATGATTTGGTGCATAGAGAAGATTGCATGCCTTTCTTTTTGAAATATTATAAGATACAGAATTCTGCACAGACACCCCACCTCGCAACTGCAGAATTCTGCACAGACACCCCGCCTCGCAACTGCACAGACGCAGCATGCTAACATACCATAAAGCCTTCACAGAAGAAATTAGCTTAATCACACGGGTGTAGCATAAAGAATATATCAAGTCTACATTGATCGAGAAGATTAGGTCATATGTGAATTGGCTGAAGTATTTGTGCATCACCCAGGAATATTGTGACTAAGTATGTTCCCAACTGACCCAGTAGCTGACTTGTATATGGGCAGAAGGAAGTTAACTTTTCTGGAGCAACAGACCAAATCGCATGTGGAAAAGAAAATGCTTGCTCTTAAGTTGTATAGTTGTAGGATATATAAGGAGCAGGGAAGGTCTACTTTTCTTTAAAACAACCCGGGTCAAATTTGGGAACATTTCATGCTCAGTTTAGAAGGGGTAACAATAGGATTCCTTTCCTGAAATCACGTCAATTTTTTTTCAACTTGCAGGTCATGGACGGAAAGTTTGGTTCAGTTTGTTTCAGTAGTTTCAAACAAAATGATAAAAACTATAAGTTCTGGGCTGGCGGCCATTTTTGTTGCGGGATTTAAAAAAATATGCAAACTTTTTAAAACTTATCATGCACCATATCTGTAAAGTTTGGTGCAACTTGCATCAGTGTTTTTAGAGATGATCAAGATATGTTTTCCCTATTGTCAAATGTTAACATAAGGTCCTCGCTGGCAGCCATGTTTGTTGAACAATCCAACGAAATGGGCAATCTTTGTACATACTTGCATGACCTTGCATCGACATCATTCAATTCCAGTCTGGTTCGAGTCGTAAGTTCAGTACTTTTAGAGGAAATGATCAAGATATCTTTCCCCCATATGATATAATGTAAAACGGTGTCTCGCTTTTAGCATTTTTTCGTCAGATCTGATCGAAACTAACGATCTTTGTTCAGGACCTTCCATATATCACTCTTGTAAAGTTTGGTTCAATTTGCTACTTCAATTTCATAGATTTAGGTAATAAGACAGACTTCACTACTCTATGAAAGCCTAGAGCCCATGTATGGGGAGCTCATATTAGGTCACCCAGTGAGTAACGTCCCGAGCCCAGTGAGTGGAGCCCGAAGTCCCTCGAGTTATACCTGTAGGCCCTAGTGTTGGAACCTGAGCCCCAAGTTAAAAAAGGCTGAATCCAGGAGCCCATGTTATTCCGAAAAAGTAAACAAAATATGGTTTTCCATAGGATGTTATGGTAAACTAAATTCTGCGAAACCGAGAGCAATCTTTGTGAAGGACCTCCGATAATTCATTCTAGCTTCGAACAAATTATTTCAGTACATTCAGAAGAGTCATCAAAATGTTTTTTTTTTCTCTAAATTGGTATAATGTTAAACTGTATTCCGATTTTCAGGTTTTCGTGTTCTTTTTTGTCCGATTCACACCAAATGAGTTATATTTGTTAAGAACATTTAATACATTATTACATTTCAGATGGCTTCAATAGATTCAGAGAATTTGATTTTTCAATAGGGTCCAATTAATCTTAAACTTTGTTACGCCACACGTAGCTGCCATGGTTTTTGATAAGATTCGAACGAAGTGAGCAATTTTTGCCAAGAACCTTTTGAATTTGCTCCTGTACTTTCATATGATATTTTTGAAATGTAGAGGCAACGTACGAATGACGACAGATAACGGACACCACTCGATGGCATTAGGCCATATTGACCCTTTGGGTTTGGCAAGCTGAAATTGACATGTTATATGCATTTAAGTATTATAGACAGCTTGCCATTTGGTTTTCTGGAGGGACTATACTGTTTTCCTTGTCTTTTTCTTGCAATGAGCATGGGGTAGGGTCTTCCCATTTTTTTTTTTGCTGCTGGTTAGTTTGATGGTGGATTGATTGCCCTTTTTCCTGAAGATATTGCTGCTTCTTCACGTATCTAAGGATATTTTCAGCCCAGTCTAGCAATATAATGTTGGCTCAAAGTACAATTCATCTTGCTATTATAATCCTGACAATTCAGTTTTCACTTACTGCAATATAAGTTTAGAATTTTTTATTAATATTACGTGTAAAGTTTTTTACTTGTGAAAATATATATATTTGACTTTTTTAATAAGACATCCTTAATACATTGGACCTTCGACATAGGGAGTTCATGTGCGTTTTAAGGCGGAAATGAATGCCCCATACCCAGGGGATGGAGTTTGGAGAGCGGGTTTATTGGTCATGATTTTAAATTTAATTATGGCTCTGTCGATATCAAAGGGTAAAATATCACAGTCTTGAACTCAAATACTGAAACACATATTGCAACATAATTTTTCTTTTATATATATATATATATATATATATATATATATNTGCTTAAATCAGACATTTCACTTTCGCTTATATTCTGATACGTTGACGGTATGAGATATTTGAAAACATGGAGCAAGTGAGTTCTGACTTTCGTCACGAAAAGACAGGTAAAAAAAAAAACAAGTCAGAAACAAAAAAAAAATAATAAATAAATAAATAAAAAAAAAACAAAAACAAAAAAACGCCATAATAAAAGAAAGATTGTGAACTATTTATGAAACAATTTTTACAGACTATTGTGGCAAAGTTTTTTCAATTACACATGTAGTTTCAGAGGAAAAAATCTTTGGAAATGATTCCAATAGGGTCAAATGTGGAATTCTATTCCTGGCTGTCCATCTAGGATAAAGCATGAACCTGAGAAACATTTTATTATGCATGTGTCCATCCAATTGCGGCGAAGTTTGGTTTCAATTGGCCAAGATGGAGGTCTTTGACTTTTTCCCAAAGCGTCCTATTTTAAACTATGTTCCTCTCTTTAAAATTACATTTTTTGGTTCATTTAATTTGTCTTCTAATAGTCAGGATTTCCCAATTACCTGTTCTATATCTATATCACCTGACACTGAGGATGTTCAGGGATTTCATGAAGGTTCCAAGCCATCTTGGATATAGCGACAACCTGAAAAAACTTTTGAAGCAGACCAGGTAAGGAATGTTTTGAAGGGACTACATATAGCTAAAGAATTTTGTGTTCAAGTTTGTTTCTAATTGGCTATGTACTTTCAGAGGTCTAACGTTTAAACCACGTTTCCCACTGGCGGCCATCTTGTTTAAAGTGTGGACTTACAAATCACCTTTTTGCAGTGGACCATCTAAGGGCTATTATGGCCAAATTTGTTCCTATTGGCAAGGTAGTTTCAGAGGAGAAGATAATTAAATGTATTTTCTCATAGAGTCCAATGTTTAACTTTGGCCCCTGCTGGCGACCATCTCGATATAGCCTGAACCTGAAAAATGCCTTTTTGCAGAGGACCATCCAAGGGCTATTGTGGCCAAGTTCTGTTCCAGTTGGCTTAGCAGTTTCAGAGGGGGGGGGGGGGGGTCTATGAAAGTGTTATCCCATAGGATCTAATGTTAAAACTTTTCCCAGCAGGCAGCTATTTTTGATACAGCTGACCTGAAAAACACCCTTTTACAGGGAACCAACTCAAGACTTTTATTGTAGTCAGTTTGGTTCGAGTTGGCGCAACAGTTTAAGAGGATAATGTATTTTCCAATAGGGTATAATGTTAAACCATGTTTGCCAATGGCAGCCATCTTCGATCTGGTCCAGATCTGAGAAAAAAAAACCATCTGTTTTGCAGAGGACCACCCAAAGACTATTGTGGCCAGGGTTGGTTCCAATTGGCTCATCACTTTCAGAGGAGAAAATCTTTGAATGTGGTTTCCTATCCAACATGAGTACTCTGTTCCTAGTGACGGCCATCTTGGATATAGCACTGACATGAAATTACTTTTTGCAGTGGACCACGTAAAGATTATGTTGGCAAGTTTGGTTCCAATTGGGTCAGCAGTTTCAGAGAAGAACATCTTTGAATGTATTTTCCCATAGGGTCCAATATTATTATTATGTTCCCCTCTGATAGCAATCTTGGATACTATGCTGACCTGAAAAACAACTTTCTAGCAGGGGACCACCAAATACTACTGTGGCCAAGTTTGGTTTCAATTGGCTCAGCAGAAGATTTTGAATAAATTTTCCCCATTAAACTACACTCCCCACTGTCAGCCATCTTGGGCTTTAGTGCTGACGTGAAAAAAAAAACACATTATTTTTGCAAATGACCACCTAAATACTATAACAGACAAGTTTGATTCCAAATGGCTCAGCAGTTTCAAAGGAGAAAATCTCTGAATGTGTTTTCCCATAAAATCCAATATAATTACTACGTTCCTCGTTGCTGGCAATCTTGGATATTGTGCTGACCTTAAAAGCACCTTTGTTGCAGTAATTACCTCAAGACAATTGTTGCCAAGTTTCATTGCATTTCGCTGACCAGTTTCAGAGAGATCTATGAATGTCTTTCGAAACTGTTCAATGTTAAAACTATGTTCCATGCTGGGGCAATCTTGGATATAGCACAGACCTGAAAAAAATATCTTAGGACTATTGTGGCCAAGCTTGATTCCAATTGGCACATGGGCAGATGCTTCGTAGAATAAAGGGTTACGCCGATCGCAGCATGTCGAACACTGAAATTTGAACAAGAATGAGGACACAGTAATTAAAGGGCACAATAAAGATCTTCACCAAGTAATTAGCTGCACACAAACTGAGGAAAATAACCAGAGGCTTACAGACTGAGCCCATATTGCTCACCTGACAAAATGCTTCTACGCCATGCATCACCAAAAAGGATGTTTTTTACCAATGGGGTCAAATGTTTAGCAATGTTCTCCATTAGCATCAGCGTTTTTTGTCTGATCCTATTGAAATGAATCAATTTTTGCAAAGGACCTTCTATACATATAGTTAACTTTGCTTGATTAGTTTCAGAGATGATGATTAAAAGGACGCTTATCTCATACCTGGCTCAAATGTTAAAATATGTTCTGCACTGGGAGCCATGTTTTTCTCGGATCGAAATGAAATGAGCAAATTTTGTAAGGTACCTTCCGCATATCATTTCTGTAAAGATTAGTTGAATTTGCTTCAGTGGTATCAGAGGAGAAAATGAAAATGTGATTTTCTCACAGGTTCTAATGTTAAACTATGTTCTGTGATGGTGGCCATGTTTTGGGCAATATATGTGAAGGACCTTCCATACACCATTCCTGTAAAGTTTGATTCAATTTGCTAAAGTAGCTTCAGAGGAGATAGCAAATATATGCTTTTCCCATAGGGTTCCGTGCTTTTAAACTATGATCTGTGCTGGCGGCCAAGTTTTTTTTAGAAAATCGGAAAAATTTTGGCTATCTACATCAAGGACCTTCCATACGTCATTCCTGAAAAGTTTGGTTCAATTTGCTTTAGTAGCTTCAGAGGAGATAGCAAATATATGCTTTACCCATAGGGTCTCATGTTAAATCATGTTCTGTGCTGGCGGCCATGTTTTTTTTTGGTGTATCGGCAAAATTTTAGTTAACTAAGATACATCATTCCTCTAAAGTTTGGTTCAATTTGCTTCAGTATACCTAGTATCAGAGGAGTTATCCAATATATGCTTTTTCCAATACTGTCCAATCTTAAACTATGCCCTGTGCTTCCGGCCATGATTTTTGGTGGATCGGAAAAATTACAGCAAACTAAGTAAAGAACCTTCCATACATCGTTCCTCCAAAGCTTATATCAAGATCGAAATCTGATGAATAATAAAGATTTCACATATATAGAAAAATTGCAATTTTGGCCACTTTGGCCCCTTGTAGCTCGAAAATGGTAAGCGCTACGCCAAATCCATTAACATATTACTGAAAGCATACATCAAGAGGAATCCAAAGAAAAAAATCTCACTGAAATCCGATGATAAATAAAGATTTCACATATTTAGAAAATTTGCAAATTTTGGCACCTCTCGATAACAGTAAGAGCTAGGCCAATTCCGTTATATGTTTCTGAAAGCTTACATCAAGAGAAATCAAAAGTGAAATCCGATGAAAAATGAAGATTTCACATATTTAGAAAAATTTGCAAATTTTGGCCCCTTTGACCCCATGTACATTTTTAATTCGATAAGGGTGAGAGCTATGCCAAACCCGTTGATTTACAGCACTAAAAGCTAATATATCAAGATGAATTCAAAGAAAAAAATCCGATCAAAATCCGATGAAAAATAAAAATTTTAGATAATCCGCAAATTTGCAATGTTGGCCCTCTTTCAGCCCCTCATAGCTGGGAAAGGAAACAAGTTACCAAAAATATAATATTTGAGCTCTATAAATTTTTCACAAGGAATCTAATAAAAAAACTGCATAAAAATTGGACAAACAAGTGAAGACCCTAAAAGATGTCTCGCCCGTCTCTGCTGGCCTCTAAATTGATGTGAAATCTAAGTGAACATGCTCACTAGACTGTGAAATTGAGGTCAAGGACAAAAGTTACCTGCCAGACTGACATGTACTATCGAAGACCAACCTACATACCAAATATTATCAACCAACCACTTCTAGTTATTTAGAAATGGACTTAAGCAGAAAAACTTAACCTGGCCACTAGACTGTGAAATTGAGGTCAAGGACAAAAGTTACCTGCCACACTGACATGTTCTACCCAAGACCTATCTACATACCAAATATTATCACCCTACCACTTCTACTTATTGAGAAATGGATTTTAGCAAAAAAAAAATTAACGTGACCTCTAGACGGTGAAATTGAGGTCAAGGCCACATGACGTTATGTCTGTCAGGTAGCACTTGATTAGTACTACCACTGGACCAAATATGATGTTCCTACAACAAAGGGTTTTCAAAATATCCTGTATTTAGTAAAATTTAACGCCATCGCCGCCGTCATACTTTGCACACCTATGTCTTGCTTTCCTCAACTTTCGTCACGGGGCGAGACAAAAATGAAAAACATAGATTTTTTAGATTTCCCCTTTTTTGGGACCCATTTATCTCATATATATCTCATACATGTGACTTGAAATCCGTGCATACTACTGATTGGAAATTTCCTCAGGAATACACTGAAAGAAACCCTATCAAAATCTGATAAATAATAAATATTCTACAGCCCAATATATGAAAACGCTTAATTTGGCCCTTTTTAAAAAACGGTCGGGGCCACAATACCCAAAACCAATCCCAACCTTCCTTTTGTGCCAAGGAACATTGCGTTAAAATTTCATACGGATTGATCAAGTAGAATTTAAGTCATCGCACGGAAACGAAGTGTCCACAGACGCCGCCACCAGTATCATACCAATATACGACCTCAAAATTTTTTGCAGTGGTATAAAAAGATCTTTCAATAGGTCTTCCAAAAGGGTCTCTTGTTAACTACAGTCCCTGCTTGCGGCCATCTTGGATATAGCCTAGACATGAAAAACAGCTTTTTGTGGTGACTATCTTAGGACTATTGTCTTTGAAGGTTTTTAATGAGAAGTTTACCCCGGACAGATGCAAACGGACGACATACACAAAGTGATGGCAAAAGCTCACCCTGGCTATAGCTCTGTAGGTGAGCTAAAAAAATACTAAAGATTTACTTCAAACAAGTAAATCTCCTTAAAATTATGCCCGATTTGACAATAACAGGCAAAACTTCCATTTGTCCTTTTAACAGTTCCACTCATTTCTGTAAACAGCTTATAATTAAGAGAGGCTGCACTTACAAGATTTGGTAGCCATCCATCCAATGTGCATCACTGTGCATTATCAGATTTAAATTGTTGAATTTCTCCAAGGGAAACAAAATGGCCTGGGTTGATCTGACCTAAATTCAGCATCTCTGGAAGTGGTTCTAAATTATATTGAATCAATAGGTCATAACTTTTTAAATGAAAAGGATTTCTCAAATCATAACTTTGAAATTTAATTAAGTCTTAATATAATAATGTTTATAACTGACTCATGTAACCAATTAAAATAAAGAATTCATTCCAGGGTTTTCTTTCACATTTTTTCAGTTAGATTTCACAAGATTATGCAGAATATCTTCATTTGGTCCAATTCATATAATTTTCTAGATAGTTCTGCACATCATTATAGATACATGTAATTACAGGTACAATCTTTTTTCAAGGTCATACACTATATTATCATTTTGATTACCGTAATAGCATGTCTAAAACAGTTCTGGGCATAATCAAAACAAGATGTACATGTAAGTTTAAAACCATTACTAATTACCTTTCAAGTAATTTTACAATCTTTCATCAGTTATCTCCCCTTTTTGAACTAACTTAAATTGGTTATTCAGACTTTTTCATGTCAATGTTGTCCGTTTTGTTTCAGAGAATTAAAGATGAAGAATCACATTGTTTAAATCAATTTTTAAGAGACTATTTCAACAAAACATCTACAGTCAGGGGTCACCAAAATCAGTTATTTTTTTAATAACCTTCTTAACATGCTTAATTTACACAACAATGTTACAATGTATATGTATTTTCAAAATTTCCTTTTTAAAAAAATAACCAAATACAGTTATTTTTTGCATTTCACATCAATTTCAATTGTTTGTATTGTGCTTGGTAATTTTTTCTGACAAACCGTGTATTTTTTATGATAAAGTAATTATTCCTCTGTCCTTTGAACATGTTGAAGGTTAGAATTCCTTTGTGCAAACCTTTTGAAGTAGGGCACCTAGAGACATTAAATATCAATTAAAAAGTAATTATTTCCTCATGATCAAGAACAGGAAATAGTTTCAGTTTAGTTGGTATTGACATTCTCTTCAAAATAGTAAATAACATGTGACCTTGTCTCTGAAATTGAAACTTCAGAACCATATTAAAGTAGGATTCTAACACATTTTGCATGAGAGATGGCAGGCCTGGTTAAATAGCTTAAGCAAAAAATAGTTTTATGATTTTTACCTCACTGATTTTGACCTTTGACCTGACCTACAAAATTAAATGTAATTGCATATCTATGTTCCTCTTGATCATGACTAGACCTGTAGTTTTGACAAGAATGAAAAGTCTTTCTGCCATAGCTCAAAAGTTGAAGCAAAGGATAAAGTTTGGATGAACAGACAGACAGACACAGAATGGACAAAAACAACATCCTTGATCTGGGGGGCATAAATATTACTATTTTTTATTATACCACTGACTGCTAAAAGACAAATCACCCTGTTTTGTCTGATAATATTTAGAAAGTCAACACGATGATATCTGCCACATCAGTAGGAAATTCATCAGCTTGTATCTCCTCAACATGCTCAATAACCACTTCCGACGTTTGTTGTGCATGCTGGGCTTTCCTTTTGTGCGTTTTCATATGCCTTTTAAGTCGGCTATTTTTCGCAAAAGTTTTATTACATATTTCACAAGGATACACTTTAATCACATTAGAAAACTTCCTCCCCCTTTTCTTTGGACCTCGTTCATGAATTAACTGATGTCGTACCAACGTGTTTTTCTTTCGAAATTTACGATCACACAAATCGCAGCTGTACGGTCTCTCTCCTGTATGGCGCCTCATGTGGCAACGAAGTGTGTCCGGGTCAGCAGTTTGGAAGCCACAAATTTCACAAACAAAAGGCTTGTGGCTAGAATGTATCATCATGTGCCTACCGAGCTGATGTTTTTGGGTAAATCCTTTCCCGCAGACTTTGCATATATGACATTTCCCCTCACGATGAATTTTCAAATGTGTTTGCAAATTGTTGTTACAGACATATCCCTTGCCGCATATATCACACATGTATGCACGGTTGTTTGTGTGCAGTTTTTCGTGATTATCTAAATTTCGTTTGCGTGAGAATTTTTTCTGACAAATGGAACATTCAAACGATTTTTCTCCCGTATGGACTAACATATGATCCTTCAATTCATATTCCCTACGGAACTCTTTCTCACAGACTTGGCACTTAAATTCCTTCACTCCCATGTGAATCAACATATGTTGATTCATTACATGTTTCTGTCGAAATTTTTGGTTACAAACGGTGCATTCAAACGGTCGCTCGTTTGTGTGTACCATTTTGTGTATTTGTAAGAATGAATTCCGTTTAAAATCCTTGGGACATATATCACATTTGTACCGCTTTTCTTTTCCTTCCAATCGCTCTTTCTCAAGATGTCTCTCACAATTAAAATGCCTCTGTAGACATCTGTTATTGACAAAACTTCTGTTGCATATGCCGCAGTAAAATTTTGTTTTCGACTCAGAATTTGAAATCATACCACTGACATTTGGCTCATCATTTTCCTCTTTTACATACATGATATTACCCTCATCATTCTCATCTTTTGTCGAAACATCTTCTAAAGACTCGGGCTCCTCTTTTAAAAAAAATGTATTGATTAAGTTATCCTCCTCTTTCATATCACTGCTGACTTCGGTTATTTCCATTTCATAGGGAAACTTCAGATCCAATTCATTTGTCTCCTCAAAATTATCATCTTCCTTTTCAATGCTAGTTTTCGTTTTTTTAATCCTGGTGGACTTTCTTTTTTTATATCCTTTATAAACGTATCTTTTCCGAGGAAGTTTTGAACTAGAAACTGTGACAGATTGATCCACTACAGGAGTTTCTTTAGAGGTGTTTTTACCAATGGCACTCTGATGTCGAGGTTGATCACCAGTAGGGATTTCTTTCCATGTTTTAAGATCTATGGAACTGAGAGGTTGAGACTGACCTACAGGTGGTATTTCCTTAAAAGTTTTACGATCTACTAAACTATGATGCTGAGACTGACCAACAGTAGAGGTCTCTCCAGTGGCTGTATCATTAGTCGTTTCATCAGTGGATTTCAGTTTGGTGGAATGATCTACTGTCAGGTTTTCTTTACGAACTGTACTTTCAAGATTTTCAACTGCTGATTTACTTTCACAAGAAATATCAGAATAAGCTGCATTTAATAGGATATCAACATTTGTAGGGTGATCATTGGAAGTCATTTCTTCACTTGAATTTTCAAGGACAACAATATGTTGAGTTTGATCTGCAAGTATACCAGAAGTTTCTTCACTAGTTGTATTTTCCTGAGTCTTTGACAAATCATTCTTGTCTGACAGTTGTATTACATTCTGTAAATTTTGAACTATTTCAATATTTTTCTTGTAGCTACTTGTCTCTAAATCCTTGACTTGTACATCATCTTGTTCTAAAATGAAAATGTATTGATTTGTGCCATTATCCACTGACTGTAATAAAGCTGTGGACACTTCCTGGCATTCCACATATTGCACTGTATCTGCTATTGTTCCTAAATTTTGTTCATATATCTGGCTTTCAGAATGTGTTTGGACAGCAGGCATTCCAATGGACTCGGATTGTGCACCCTTAGAACGATCATTTTCAACTGATAAAGGAGTGCACTGTTCTTTAAAATCTGGGAAAACTTTGAGATAGAATTTCGGATCTGTTTTCTCAATGACCTCTTCATTATAACCTTTCCCTCGACTTTTCTGCAGTTCTGTTATTTTTGAGGAGAATGGATTGTTATCTACATGTTTTTTCACGTCAGTGTTATAAGGGGAAACAACTGTCACAGAGACCTCTACTTCCGACACTATAACAACCTCCATTTTTTAACGTTCTTTCTTTTTTCTTCTCTGCAAAATATATAAAAGTAAAATGTATTATGGTAATAAACATATTCAATTCATTTCATTATACAGTAAAACTTCATACATACACACAGTTCGGTACCTAATATTATATGTTATCAATATTCTTCATTATTTATTTATTCTTTATTTCAAGAGGGTTACACAGTTAGTAATACAACTAATCTTCCCTGAGGCCCTCACAAGATAAAATTAAAACAAATTAACAATAAAATGCATTTTACAATACAAAAATGTATATACAATATAACAATTATAATTGTTCAGACTGAGAACTCAACAAGTAGTCTTTTATTTTGCACTTTTTAACTGGGTTTTGGAAGAGAAAGATTTCCTTGTTTTCATATCAATCAGGTTAGAGAGGGTATATAGTGTAACATACCCTGGATGTTTATTGAGAAAAATCTTTATCATGAAAAAATTTGTTATTAAAGTTGGACATTTTCAAATAATCAACATTTGATATTGCTGAAAATACATGATCAACTCAATTTAGTTACAAAGATAACTGGAATAGCTTATATCCCTAACTGTTAATGAAGTATAATATATGAAACCAACTACAGTACAAACAGAGGCATTCAGATGAAAATCACTGAAATCCAACGTCTGTGAATTGTGTGTGAAACAGGGTGAATGTCCGACATCAAACCCGACATTCACTGACATTCATTTATAGTCTCCAGCAACATGGCCATGATTTAATTATCGTATCAAAGTGACCTAATTTTGACTGGATGCTGACCTACCATCAGAGATGCATGCATATACAAGGTTACATGATCCTACCATGTATAGTGACTGAGATCTGAACTCGGACGTAAACTTGAATGTAAGTCATTCAAGCAGAAAATATAGGTCAGAGAGACCCAATTTTCTTGGAGGCTGTGAGATAGCCCAAGATGCACCTGCATACAAAGTTTGATGATCCTACCATGCATAGTTGCAGAGATATATGCCCAAAATGCGGACGCGGACGTAGACGTAGAGGCGGACGTGGTTTTACGATCGAAATGTATTATCATGCCATTTTGACAACATATAAACATGGTGACTCGTTAAACAACTTGACGATAATTAAATAGTAAAACCAAAAAAAACTCTTAAAAGTGATTTAACTTAAATTCATTTCTGAAGAATTGATTGATGATTTTAATTAAAGGTACATATAACACCTAAAAGTTTTTTTGGTCTATGTTATACACACTATAAGGGGACATAACTCAGGTCATCAATTGTGTAATTGAACCATTGGAAGTTTTGACCTGGTTGTCCGTTTTACGTCTTGATATTGTGAATATCAGGGCTTATTACATTAAACAAACAATTCATTGTCTGTATTACATGTCCTTAATTCCTTAACTGGGCTTTCACATGCCATTTTGACAACATATAAACATGGTGACTCGTTAAACAACTTGACGATAATTAAATCATGGCCATGTTGCTGGAGGCTATAAATGACACCTGTGATTATCTAAAACAACAAAATATCATTTATTACCTTTAAATTCAATGAGAAATCAACTAAGCACAACCAATTGACATGCATTAGAGAGTACAAAATAGATTACTTTTCATATTATTCATAACAAACCAAACACCTGAGTTTTACAGCCAAATGCGGAAGGACAAATTTCAGGGCTTGATAACGGGAGATACCACAGGATCCGGGAGGTATCATATGTATGAAATACAGGTATGCATATATACCCTCAGAAAACACCTTGTACCCCAAAACTTTAATTCAAAGTTTACATGTACCCCAACTGCAAAAAGCAGTGGGTATGCTGCTTTTTGCCAGTGAAAATAAATATTTGTATTCCAATCCTACTTGTCAAAAAATTATAAGTTTGTTTTGAATAGGAATTATTTGGGAAAACAAATAATTACAGTACAAACAGAGGCATTCAGTTAAAAATCACTGGTCAGACAATTTTCACCCTTGTCACCCCGAAATTCACAGGAATTGTCGGTATTTGTCCAGCAAAATTGTCGGTAAAATTTCACCCCAAAAATCGTCGGTAATTTTCTTTGATGTTGGGTCAATTGATAAATGCCAGTGAAAGTCAGACTTCCACAAGAATTGTCCGAGTTTTAGTGTCCTATTTATCTCTTCAAAATAAAGGGCTACGCCGAGCGCAGCATGATACATCCGCAGCATGTCGACCACTGAAATTTTTAAAGTGAATGTGGACACAGTAAAGAGCTTGACACAATAATTAGATGGACACAAAAAGAAGCTAGACACAGTTATTAGCTAGAAACAAAATAGGG
>MJUU01017702.1:337072-351018 GCA_002080025.1 Modiolus philippinarum | reverse complement strand
AAAAAAAAAACTGACATGAAAAACAATTGTTTTGCAGGGGACAACTCAATGAATACTGTGGACAAGTCTCGGGGGGAGAAATTCTCTAAAAGTGTTACCCTTAGTGTTCAATGTAACAACTATGTTTCCTGTCGGCAGTCATCTTGGTTGTGGTTAGTTAGTTTTTCGAACCCGAAAAACTACTTTTTGTAAGGACCACCCAAGGACCATTGTGGCCAAGTTTAATTCCAATGAAATGAGAGGATTTAAAGAAAAGTTTACTTCGGACGGACGAAAAGTGATGGCAAAAGCTCACCCTGGCTATAACCAGTTGAGCTAAAAAGTGTGAGATATTCATAGATACAAAATATATGAATGTTCACTGAAACTATTTGGCCTCCTGGACTTATAGTTCACTGAAAAGGTTTCCTTTTACGACCAGTAAAGAACAGGGTATCGTTTCCACTATTTTTCCGTCTTGAACATGATCCATTCAGTTTGAAGGGATCATCGGCGCGAGTGAACCAAACATTCCAATGTACCCATCCTGGACTTATACCAAAGTCGCGATCAAAACGAAGCCTTTTTAATTACTCTATTAAGGGTGGTATGATGCTTGACTGCGAAATTAGAATGTTGCTTGAATCAGGGAATTTTATATTTTAATTTTTCACGAAAAATGGAAAATAACGCGAGAAAAAAAAATGTCAAAAAGAACAGAGCAAACGACTTTTATGTTTAGACATCACAGCTGGTGACTTAATGAGTTCCAGTTTTAAATTAAGATATCTTTAGAAGCCAGCTTGAATTATGACATTTGCACCGAAACAAATCCTAGAGAATGTGTGGTTTCAATTGGTCGTGTGGTTTCTTAAAATAACTTATGACATCAAGTTGTTAACGATAGGGTCACTTTTAAAATCTTTCTTGATGGTCCTCGTTTTACGGTTTATTTTTCGAAGAGCAAAAAATCATCCTTGTTCCAAGACTGCCAGTTTCATTTTGCCCAGTGGTGACACGTTTTAGACGAGATACTTTGCCGCCGCACAAGCGAAATGGACGATAGACGCATTTAATGATGACTATTACATATAGGTATGGTCACCAAACAATGAACAAATATCTAAAAGAAGCTTTTTTGTATACAGTGGACATTATATGTCATTGAGTTCTTGGACAGGCAACTTATTCTAATACTCAAAACACTTTCTCATGGACTGCGACGAGCGTTGTAAACTTACAAAGCTATAGCCAGTGTGAGCTTTTTCCTTCACATGGCGTCCGTCGTTAATTCTTCATTCAAAGACCTTCTCCCCTGAAACCATGGGGTAAGTTGGAACAAATTATATAACTCACAATTTATGTCTTCTGTGGAATCAATTACAAATAAATCCCGCAATTAGTCCAAACCGCATAGCTACAAGTTGGGGACTTATATAATTAGTTTAACATTGGACCTCATGAGAGAGAGCGCATTCAAAGATATTCTACTCTGAAACTATTTGGCCAATTCCAACCAAACTTGAATTAAATTGTTCTCAGTGTGCCCCTAGAAAAATGTATTCGGCAAGTCCGCATTTCATCGAAGACGGTCACATCGCAGTGTATTATTTGATACTATTGGAAAGCTCAAAGAGTTTCTCCTCTGAAGCTATGCAGCCAACGTGAATCAAACCTGACCACAATAGTCCTTTGATGGTTTCCTTTGAAAAATATGTTGGGCAAGTTCACTTGTCATTCAAGATGGCAGCCAGCGGAGAACAAAGTATAAGATTAGACTATTTAGTGTTTACCTTTAAAATATCTTTTCTCTATGGAAAAACGAAAGGAACCAAAATTTGGCCACAACAGAGCTTTAGATGGGTAACATTAAAAAAAAAAAAGATTTTAAAAAAGTCTACAGCTCATCCAAGATAGCCACCAAATGCGAAAGCAGTTCAATATTGGCCAGCACGAGAAATTACGGTCAATGATATTTGTGTATTTGAAATAAAATTTGTGACAACAAGCTATGGGAGATCCCCTATCAATTATGTCAAGTAAGTCCGCTTTCCAAAAAGTTGGCTGCAAGTCTGAAACATAAAGTTTTAAATTGGACCATATGAGTATCCGAGACAAAGCTAATTGGAAGCAAACTTGCCAACGTTTGACTTTGCCTGGCCCAGTTTAAAAATGAGTCAGCACGTCCACACTTATTTCAAGACGGCTGCCAGTGGAGAACATAGTTTAATATTGGAACAAATCGGAAACACAATCATTTCTCCTCTGTAACCACTAAGCGAATAGAATCAAAGTTGTTCACAGTAATCTTAAGTTTGTACTAGAAACAAAATGTTGAGAAAGCTTCTCTTCTAGATCCTAAACTACAGCATTTTTTATTTCATGTTTAAAAAAGGCAAAAGATTCATCAATTTAATCACAGCTTTACCTCTTAAAAAGGGCATACGAGCGATACAGATTCTTGTTAGCCTCTTCTTAGACATAGGTTTTGTTATGACAATAAAGTCTCTTAAAAAACATAGCAAAACCAAGCAATGGAACAACGATTTTAGTGTTGGTCTTCATCTTGAAGTCACCACGAGGCCTTCAACAATGAGCTACGTTCATACCTCATAGTAAGTTCAAGACGGCCCCTAGCACCGGTTTGAGCGGAATTCACTGCTAGATGTCAAGCAAGGCTGCATGTATGTTTTTATTAACTCATGGATGAGAGATCGTCAACAAACATAAAATTAACTTGCAAAGTGTTCTAACAATTGCTGTCACCCGTTGCCCGATAAAAAGGACTAAAAGAAGTCACCATGAGGCTTTCAACAATGGGCTTTGCTCATACCTCATAGTAAGTTCAAGACCGCACCTAGCACCGGTTTGAGCGGAATTTTTTGCTAGATGTCAAGCAATGCTACATCCGTATTTTTTTACTCATAGATGAGAGATCGTCAACAAACATAAAATTAACCAGCAAAGTGTTCTTACAACCACTGTCATCCGTTGCCCGACAAAAAGACTAAGAGAGGACAAAGACAACATTTAAACAACCACAGGGGCACTCATCGAGTCACTAGTAGGAACACGGGGGATCTTTTTACGAATACTTTACTTTGTCCAATATCTTATGTTTGTTGTCTACTCAACATCCATGAACAAAAAAGATGTCATTGAAGTAGCATTGTCTGGCATTTAGCAAGTGATTATAATTCCACCGGTGTCTGGACAGGATGTCATTGAAGTAGCATTGTTTGACCAAGTGATTATGAATTCCACGTGTCTTTACTTGGGACTTCTTGAACTTACTATTAGGTATGTGTGTTTTCTCAATGTTGAAGAATTAATGTTGGCTTAAAGACGAAGAGCACTCAACACCCATGAACATAAGAGATGTCATTGAAGTAGCATTGTTTGGCATTTAGCAAGGGATTATAATTCCACCGGTGTTTGGACAGGACCTCTTAAACTAACTATTAGGTATGTGTGTTTTCTCAATGTTGAAGACTTAATTTTGGCTTAAAGATGAAGAACACCAACGAAAGCATTATTTATTACAAGGTAAGCTTAACCTATATTATGTACTACGGGTTGTATAATAGGCTAAATTTCCTGTCCCTATCTATGCCCCCCTTTTAAATGACAATAAAAGCTGTTTGTCCCGGTTGTCCCTTTCACCTAAATTTCTTTCCTCTCATAAAATTTTGGAATTTATTAAATTGTTCTCGTCCCGACTTAGCTGAAATATTGCTCACTGGATGTAAAATTCTAGCTAATCAATCAATCAATCAATATTTATTTCTGTGGATGTTCCATTCATTATCCTCGCCCTGCCACCTAGAAATAAACAAACAAATAATTAAGTAACTTAAAAACTACACATGGAAACGTTAATTTGATTTTAATATTGACGAAAAACAGTGCACCCGGATTGCTTCAAAATTATTAAAATAGTTCATCCTTTGTTCATCAATAATAAGTTAATAAATGTGTCCTACTGTTTCCTAGATGCTTTGAATTTTTTTGTGTAATAAAAAAAACTTTCTTTGTGACAAACAAGAATGAAGTTGCTTTTATCTCACTAATTAAAAGAGACGTCAATGAGTAAATACAACCAAAAGTGACAAAAAGACTTCAATAAATGAGTAAAGTCATCTATAAACAGAGACTTTGTGACAAACAAGAATAAAGTTGCTTTCACTAATTAAAAGAGACGTCAATGAGTAAATATAACCAAAAGTGACAAAAAGGCTTCAATAAGAGTTGTAAAGACATCTATAAACAGAGGCATCAAAAATATTTAGAGACATCGATAAATGAGCAGTGACTCCAACAAATGAGCAAAAACATCTTTAAATCAGCAGAGAAACAAACAAATGAGTAAATACATTTTTAAATGAGAAGTGACTCCAACAAATGAGTAAAGACTTCTATAAATAAGCAGAGAAACAAAAATGAGTAAATCATCTAATAACGAGCACAGATACATAAACAAACGAGCAAGTACACCTGCAAATGAATAAATCCTGCAAATAGGAAAAAAACAACTTATGGTCAGGGACACACAAAAAAAAGAAGAGACACACAAAAATAAGAAAAAACACACAAATGAATAGAGAAAAAACAACAACAAATGAGTATATAAGGATAAATAAATAAAAACATCAATACATGAGAAGACACACACACAAATCAGAAAGACGTCCACAAATGATAAGAAACAGACAAATGAGTAGAGACACCAATAAATAAAGAGAAACTTTTACAAATGAGAAGTGGAATCAACATCCTAAAACAAGACAGGACAATAACACATCTGTAGTCACACCTACAAATGAGTTGGGACACCCATGGACAGTAGACTCTCACAAATGTTAAGAGACACAATTTAAATACATGAGTAGAGACACACATAGACGAGTTTACACACAAATGAGAAGACACCAAGAAATGAAAAGAGATGTCTGAAATGAGAAGAGACAACTAGAAATGAGAAAGACATTTATAAATGAAGAGGAACACCTTAGTCTGGCACATCATTGGCAGTTTGTCAGGTGAAACCACGTGCAGACCTTGCATACTCCACCAGAGCACTTGACAAATTCACTGACTTGATGAAGGGTATTAATATTGGTATGTGTGTACCGTTTTGCTTTCCCTTCCTGTTTGCTGGATTCAATTTTCATTTGCCAATGTATTTTTTTCTTTTATCATTGATACTATTAATTTATTGTAGTTTTACTGAAGAAAAAAGGTCATAGAAAAGTATTTCCATGAGAAGTTATTGTTCCATGAAGATTTTGTCGTCCTAGCCATAGATAAATGAATTCCAAAGAATATTATTTATATTTGGCCTCACATATTATGTTTTACTTACGAATACAATTCCTCATTACGATAGCTTTCCTCCTGAAGTGTTTTCGTTTCTTGTGGCAAACAACGATATTGACTAAGATCCCTGTTCTCAGAAATCGCTTTCTCTATGTCTTCTCCACTAAATGCATTTGTGTTTGTATATGGGAAGTGGTAACCATCTTTACAAATACATCTATATCCGCCTTTTCTGAGACCAAATCCTGGTTGAAATTTACACTTTCAAATGAAAATATAAAAATCATTAGTAAATCTGATGGAAAAAATGATCAAAACGAGTAACGCACAATAATATTAAAAAAACTAGGACATATTTTCTTTCATAAACCTATTCTATGAATGTGTAACGCTTGCTATGAATTTGGTATTTATCTTTGCTCTATAAAAAGGGTGTAACTCCCTTTTTTGACTCATGACTTTGGCCTTATTTTGAGCGTACTTTGGACATGACCACTTGAGTCCATGGACTCTAAAGTCATAGCATATTTGACTTGCACTTCAATTAAAAAAAACAATAGGGACTGTGGACTTTATCTCAAATATTGGATCTACTCTGGACTAAATCGGTAGGGGCTTATACGCTCTATAAAGTGACAATATAGGAATGAAGGTTATAAAAAAAATACCGAAAAAAAATTGTCAAGAGTCGAAAAAAAACAAAGCAGGTAGAAAACCACCGGGAAAAAAATCTCAAACGCAATGGTCCTGACTTGGTACAGGCATTTCAAAAGAAATGGTGGGTTAAAGAGTTTTCTGGCCCACCAAACCTCCGTTTCATTGTAGAAGTGTCCTTTAGAAACTCGCCCGCAATTATTTTTAGGCCGTAGACAATAAAATCATTGTAGAAGTGTCCATTAGCAACTCTTCAGCAATTTATTTTTTTAGGCTGCATACATTAAAAAGAAATTTTTATCCAGAATGAAGCTTGAACCATAGTTCGGAATGAAATTCATATTTTTTCCCACAGCAGACTGATATTAATTAAAAAAAATCTTTTTAAAGATCATATGAGACTGATTTTCCTGATGCCTTGATTTATAAGGAAATTGGAAAACGGGCATAATTGGTACTAGCTCTTGCGTAACGAATCAACCGTGAAACATACACACCGTAAGCAAGAGAAGTAGGAATATTACTGTCCATGTTGTTGAAATGGGTAATTTTGAAATTAAAATCATCCATTTGTCGTAAATTTCAGCACTGAGATTTTCATTTACGTAAAATTCTAGATACAAGTCCAAAAATATGCAGATCTATCGGTTTCTGTTGTTTCCTTTATATCGAATTCTGGAGGATATAAGATGAGAACCATAAAGCAAAAGATTCGTTATTATGGAAAGAACATCATTAATGTTTCTATCAGTAAGTTTGAAAAGTCTAACACCTTTGGATATTATGAGCTTTTACGAATTCATGAGGAAATTCAGTCTCGTAAGAATATTAGAACGAATTTGCGACTATAGGGACATAATAAGTGCCAATTTGTATACTTGCTGTTGATAAAAAGCACCTTCAAATGTGACAAATATATCAGCAATAAGAAAATCAAGCCACACCTGTTTTTCATCATAGCAAACTTTTCCTTTCAACTAGGCTCTGGAAAATGTGGATAATTAATTTTATTGAATCGGGAAAGGCTTTATGAACGAAACCTTTGATTTCTGATTTTAGTTTATCATGAAGACGCATGATATATTAGTGAAAAAAAAATCAAATATTTTGAGAGATGAACGTGATTTTCAGATTATTCACATGTGATTTATCTCACTTCGGTTTTGGATAGTCTCACCGTACACTTGATAGCTGACTTTTTCGGCCGAGAAAATCTTATTTAGTTTTATTGACAATTCAGTAGTTGGACAACCATAGAAGAATACCGAATAACAAAAGAGTGGTATTTAGAAAAATCGGATTTCGTGGACATGGCCAAACTAGAACACAGAAAACAGTGAAACAATGAAACAATGAAAAATATGAAGATCCAGCGATGTATCTTTCCTTAACTTAAAGGTGAAATTGTTCCAAATTACTTATTTCTTGTATTGATATGCAACTAGGACTTTGGTTTAAATCCTTGTTCAAGTTGAATTGAATCGGCCATGCTTGCAATGTCCTTTTAAACAAAATTGTTATAGTATGTATAGTCAAACATTCTTCAAATCTGACTAGGGCAAAACAATTTAATTCTGTGTTTGGCGTAAACTTTTTTGAAATGTAGGAGGGTACGCGGCAAACAAACAAAAAAAAAAAACAAAACAAAAAAAAAAACAAGGACAGAATTTTTGAAAAAAAAAACAAAAACAAAAAACAACGTTAACATGACCCATGTTATTTTTCAGAGAATCGATAACAAAATGACGAAGTCACTGTAAGTTTACTTTGTGCATATGACCATTGAATCTAGTAAAGATATTTTTTCAATATTTTTCATGTTTCCCATTTTAGATTATGTGAGTCCTTTTTAAATGTTTTCTTATGCTAATATATGTTTTAATTTGTCTCCTTGGTCGACTCTTAATCAATTTTAAATGAACTACATTTTCAAATACCAAGGTGGTGTTTTTGGAACAAGAACTTTCCAAAGAAGGACAGAAAACTGAAAAAAAAACGATTTGGGATTTTTACTGCAAAAAGCGAAAAAGTCACTTGTTTGTTTTGTTATAAAATCACACATTTTCAATGCGAGCGCTGACGCCAAACATAGAAATAATCTGTGTTGGCCTTACGCTAGTAGGCTGTAGCAAATTTGTATAAAAGGACAGTTTTATTCTACAGAGTACGAACTGAAAGTTCAAGATGATCTGACAATCATGTAAGGAAATGCGGGACTTTCGAGATAGGGACTCTCGTGTAATTGAAGGCGGAAACGATCTCCTCAAATACCAGTCAGACGGATAACTGGATTTCTGAACTATTGAAATAAATATATATACCGCATAAAAAACAAACTATTTATGAAATTGAAGTGTTCTTATAATTTGTCCTACATCAAAATTATTGAACTAAATTTTAATTGACGAAAAACGATTAACCTGAAGCACTACAAATAGATTAAATATAAATCACAGTGTTGATCAATTAGTGATTCCCTCTCAAAGTATTGATGCTGTATTATTGCTTTTTCGCATAATACACAAAAATGTTTCCGGATTGAACACGACTCAAAAGTAGACTAGGAGAGTAGACCTGTTTAAAATATGCTCTATTTTGAGTTTGGTTTTTCTTCCATAGTGCGACAGTGTTTTACCAGCATAGCTATCCGACAGTTTAACGATGAGCACACTTTGACCCATATTTACAAATGACGTTTGTTCCCATCTGTTCTTTTTCAAGATAGTGATCCTAGTGTTAGTAGTCTAGTTGTATAGGGTTTCATTCGTGTGCTTTTTATACAATAGGGAAGCGGGATACATAAAGAACAGGTTGGGTACCCTACAACTTGCTTTTGCTAATGTATGCCGGTACCAAGTCCGGTTATCTCTAGTTCCTTTCGTTATTTGTGTTTGTCTCTGGTCTGTTATATGATTTTTTCTAGTGCAGTTCCATTGTGAATTGAGCCATGTGGTTGCAATTTTCGGCCATTGTCTATGTTTACTATAATCTTCTCTTTGTCATCAAGTCCAAGACGATAGATACAATTTTCACAAATACACAAGTGAAATACGGGACTTTCGGGATAGGAACTCTCACGTAATTGAAGGCAGAAACGATCCCTCAAATACCAGTGAGACGGAGTGACTGGATTCTTGATCTATTGAAATAAATATATACCACATAAAAAACAAAATATTTATGAAATTGAAGTATACACTTATAATTATTTCTACATGACAAGTCTTTAACTAAATTTTAATTGACGAAAACAACTAACCTGAAGCGCTACAGCAGATTGAATATAAACACCCCTTAGCTCAACAATGTTCATTCATTAGCGATTTCCGCTCAGTATATTGATGTATTGATTTTTATTGTATGCTATCAGAAATGTATTCCGGTTTGAACACGACCAAGAAATCTCGTATTCGATTCCGTTTATTTCGGGAACTTTAGCGATCTTTGCAAGCATTATTTGTGTGCTCAATAGAAAAAAATCTCCCCTAGCAGGAAAGCAATAAAATTGACAGGCTAAGAATCTCCCTCTCAAGTGAATCCGAATATATGTACCGCCAATTTCAATTGTTGCACTGTAATTCAAATACACGAAAACATAACTTGTATCTTAGTCAAACATGGGCCTTGGTGGCCAATTGGTTAAGGTAGTTCTACTACCTATACAACCACTGTGGTGTGAGTTCGCGTCCCATTTGGTTCATAACAAAAAGGGTGCACTCGACTTACAATCGTAAGTGATAAGGTATGTCAGTTACCTCGGGTCGGTGGCTCTCTCCGGCTTCCTCCGCCACTAAAACTGACCATGATTAAATAGCTGAAAAACTGCTGAAAGTGACATTAAACCCAATATCAATCAATCAATCAACCAATCAATCTTAGTCATACAAAAATTCAAAATGAATGCTAGTATTGGTCTGATTTTTGAGAGGTGAGTTATTGTGTCGCCTGCATTCACGCAGTGGCGACATATAGGGATCACTATCCGTCGTCTTGCGTCGTCGTCGGCGTCGTCGTCCGCGTCGGCGTCACAAACATTTCTGTCAGTTTTCTCAGGAACTATGTATCCGAGCTTTCTGCAATTTGGCATGGAGTATCAGTATGGGGACCTATACCGTGTAATAGAGTTTTGAATCTCTGGCATGCCCACTTCCTGTTTGACTGAACTTAGAATATTTTTCGAGTATTGAAAATTTCTGTCATGTTTTTCTCAGACACCACATATCCCTGCCTTCTGCAATTTGGCATGGAGTATGTGTATTGGGACCTAGAATGTGTAAGAGGGTCTGGGATCTCTTGCATGCCCACTTCCTGTTTGACGTAACTTACTTTTAGTGTTATTACGCAGGCGACACATGTCTTCCGTAGAAGACTTACTACTAAGTATAGTCTATATATTGTTTATACTAATGAAAAAAATCACCACGATATTTAATGCATGTTGATGTGACACATTAGTTTTTTGACAGACATTTTCCATGTATTGTTCACATAATGATCCTATAAAAAGTTCGGACCTATTATTCATTCTTAATAGTACATAGTTAAGTAAAAAATTCAGGACAGCAACTTTTATGCAAATAGGTATGGCAAAACAGGAAGCTTTATGATTTGTATTTTCTTGATAAAAATTCCAGCCTTTGAAATTTGCGTTTATGCCTGCCCTGAATATTTGGTAAATATGTTATATGCATTCATTCAGATATTGAAATACAGGAATAATAATCTTTTACAAAATTTTTCTGTTGAAAGACAAGAGATTTTATAATCGAGGTCAGTTCCAAAATTTCAAGAAAAACAGGAAATAAAAAAATAAAATCCGAATAATCACATTTGTTCCAGTCTTATATGAATCAGATCAACACTAGGCATAGTCTAGATGATTTGATTTCACTATTACAGATTTCCCTTTTCTTGACGGCGACATCCTACGGGTGTATATTTCTCAACTAGTACCATTTGCATGTATTTGTTCTATCCTTAACGATTTTAAGAACACGTAAACTTACTATCACAGCAAAACTTTTACAATAGGGTTACAGATTCATAATTTATCGAATATATTTAAGAAGTTTTATAAAGATATGGACACTTGATATCTAAATATGGTGTTACTCATAAACGGCTTATAACTGAGGCCTTTCTAATCCTCGCTTTTGCGGAATGTTGTTTAAAAATGCCAGAAACTAATTAAAACTCCAGAGAAACTTGGATACAACTTACATTCTTTACGCAATAGGGGATATCGACAAGATACTCTGAATGCATCCGTAAGATTAGCTTTGAGACCTAGTGACCTGAAAGTTTTACACTCATATTGGCCTCTCACTGATACGGCCGATGTCTACTGAAATATATGATGATTCTTGACCAAACCCTTCTTGAAGTTTTGAGTTCGATTTTTATTCCGTAGTGTGACAGTGTTTTACCAGCAGACTAGGCTCCTAAGGAGCTAGCCAGCATTTTTGCGGCGAGTACCCCTTGACCTATCTTTAAAAATTACGTATTGTCTTTTCTTCTCCTTTCTAGATTGTTATCATGGAGATTGTAGTTTACTTGTATTGGGTTTTATTCGTATGTTTCTTAAACTATAGGGAGACTAGACAGATAAAGGGGAGGTTTGGGTACCCTTAACTGATTTAACCCTACCACTGGCTTTTGCTAGTGCCGGTGACAAGTCCGGTTGTCCCGAGTCCCTATCGGTGTATACGTTTGTCTTTTGTCTTATTTGCGTTTTTCTGCGTAGTTTCCTAGCAGATTGTGGCATGTGATGTTAATGTTTGGCCTTTTTAGGCGTTTCCTGTTATCATTTATTTCCATAGTCAACTTAACACTTAATGGTGACCATACATACATGGCAAAGCAAATAATTATATTTGATATATGTGGTTAACGTCTAATATTAAAACAAACACGCTGATGAAAAATGATGGGTGAGTCAATGTAAAAAATGGATAACGGAAAACACCTACAATGGCTGAAAATTATAATTACATGCCACAATCTGCCATGGAACTACACATGAAAAACACGAATGAGACAAAAGACAAACGTAGACAACGATAGGAACTCGGGACAGCCGGACTTAGTAACGGCACTAGCAAAAGCCAGCAGTAGGGTTAAACCGGTTTATTGGTTCCCAAACCACCCCTTTATCTGTCCCGTTTCCCTATAGTATAATAAACATACGAATAAAACCCAATACAGGTAGACTACCAACTTTATGACCACAATCTTGAAAGGGAAATAACAGACAATACGTAATTTTGAAAGATGGGTCAAGGGGTGCTCGCCGCTAAACTGCTATGCTAGATCGAAATAACGAATTAGTGTTGTAAAGATTTTTAATTGCACCCAATTAGTTACAACCTATTTAAACTACTCTACATATACCTGAGTTGTAGGTTGACAGTTATCAGTCCCTCTGAAAACGTCACAGAAAGCATCTGTAGGTGTTTCACTGTCATCTTCATAGCTGCATTGATTAATATCAAGACGTGAAACGTCTATGTCAATGGTGGAAACACCACTGAAAAATATGGTCCAGTTGAAAATTTTGCGTACATATCAAATATTAAAAATTTGAACGGGCACCATCTTAGTCTAGTCCGTTTTCAAAACTATTGACCAGATCTATGAATTAGATTCTGCAGAGTAATATTCACTCACAGGAATTACCCCCCGGTTTGCTTATAGACATTTAAGAACTACGTTAAGAAGTAAATATACGCAGTCATTTTTCCAACGACTTTTTTCTTGAAATTAACTTTGAAATGATTTCTGTTATGTTAACTTCTTGCTAAATGTTTTCTAATAAAAACGCCATAATTATTTGAAATACTATTTCACTTCACATTGCGTAGTAAACCTCCACCACAAAACTTTACTTGACGTGAACGACAAAGTCTGACATCATGTTTTGAAACAAAAGGGGTTCTTAAATTGTATTTTTGTTTCGCCAATTCACTTTGTCACATTTGTCATACTAAAAAGCTTGACATGCATTTTTTTTTTTGCTTGATTCAAAAATCATTTTATGACTTAGTTTTCTAACAACGGCAATAGAATACCGAAGGAACAAAGCACAAGATTACACAAATCAAAGTCCAGAGACAAGGCAAAAGCAAGAACACCAAAAAACGGAAGACCAAAGACACCACATGCCCTCAAAACACACGAGCATTACATAATTACATATACAACACAAAAAACTAAAGCACTAACAGTGTGAACTCTCAATAAACAAGAGTGACATCAGGTGCCCCGGAAGGGTAAGCATGTCCTGCTCTGTGCACAGCACCCGTCACAGTGATGATTTAAGTTTGGTGTTAAAATATAGATGTATAGTAAAAATATGTTGTAAAATGTGTCAGTTCACATAAATAATGAAGGGATATAAGTCTCTACAAATACACGGAAAAACCAAGCAATGAAAAAAAAAGCTTTTTATTTTTGTTCTTCATCTTGAAATCACCATGAGGCCTTTAACAATGAGCTATGCTCGTACCTCAAAATAAGTTCAAGATAGCCACTAGCACATGTTTGAGTGGATTTCATTTCTAGATGTCGAGCAACGCTACATCCATGTTTTATGACTCATAGATGCGGGATCTTCAACAATCGTACAAATAACTGACAAAGTGTTCTTACAATCGCTGTCATCCGTTGCCCGACAAAAATACTTATAGAAGACAAAAACCACATTTAAACAGCAACAGGTCACTCATCGAGTCAATAATAAAAAACTTGGCATGATAAAATCATGAGATGAGGGCACAATAATCAAATTCGAAATTACACAAATATAAAGCCCAACTTCGAAAGTATGATGTAGGATCAGCTTAAGAAATTCCTCAAGAACAAGTACACCATAACTGAAATGTATATAGCGCATACATCTCTCGCACGGAAAATCTTTTCACAGACTCCATTTGCAGGAAAGACAAACTTCAGATTCGGATTTTTTTTTCTGTTTTGTTTTTTTTTTTTTTTTGGGGGGG
>MJUU01017702.1:297622-336942 GCA_002080025.1 Modiolus philippinarum | reverse complement strand
AAAAAAAAACAACTGTTCTAAAGCTGAATTACTGTAAGTGTAGGGGCTATATTTTAAGCGCCAATTCTATGAAATCAGATTATTATGAAAAATGTTTCGTTTTTATATTGATTTTGAGGATTTGAATGCTGTAATACTTTTGGATAGTAAATGTAGTACTTTACTTAATCCACAATGCTAGAAGCAAAAATCAATTTGAAATCTAGTAGGGTAGAATATAGTATTGGTTAGTTTACCTGAATTCAGGTTTTCTTGTTTTAGGATCCATGCATAAAATTGGTGATGAATATGTTATCATTGTTATATTACCACCTCCACAATCAAAGTAAGGTTTTGACCAAACTCCATCCTTTCTTAATACAACATATAATGTCTCCTCCACTTCTTCAGCTGCCCTGTTAAAAACAAAAAACTTACTCTAGGTCTGACATGTTGTCAAATAACGTCACTTACATCCCAGTTCTTTTGTTCTAGAACGGTTGATCTGTGTCGGATCAACCAAGCAATCTCTACCCACTTAGAATAAAGGATTTTTTTACTTTTCATTTGTTTTGTGTCAAGGCCAGATTTTGAGAACTGTTAGTTCTTTGAACTTAGTAATATTTACGTTTAAATATCCAGATTTTAAAACGTTGAAAAATAACATATTCCAACCAGGGTCGTTTCGTTTACTAGACGTCTGCCTTACTTGCTAGACCACAAAGTCGTTCGAGTTACTGTGTAAAAAAACGTATCTTAAGAATCGTTGTGGTGCACAATAAGGATATATCTTATTATTACAGTATGAAAAATTTATTTCATGACACTATAAGCATGGAAATGATTTTTTTTAAGAATTATGTATCGATGCTCCTTCACTGTATATATTATCTGGGATGTAAAATAGTTATCACACGAGGACTTAGTGTGTCTGTATAAGCTAACACCTCCGGTATCTGGGGTGATCTTATACGGACACACCGCGTCCTCGTGTGATAACTATTACTGAACTGTTTGTCACTACGTATCATAAAAAGACTAGATACCCAGTCTCCAAGTTGAGGTCGGGCCAACGTCGGATAAAGGTCGATAACAGTCGAAGCTTAAGTCGGCTGGACGTCTGGGGCCAACGTCGGCCCGACGCAATGTTGCTCATCGGCGCGACGTTTGCTCGACCAATGTGGTCGACGTTTCATTTCCGACCAGCCGACAGCTACCCCCAACCAAAATCCGACGTTCAGATATTTTACCTTCGTCGGCCTGGCCAACGATAATCTGACGTTTTATCCCGACCGACCTTATCCAATGTCCAGATGGACTTGAATGTATTTCAACCTAAATAAACCATTTAATAAACTCCTTTGTTTTAACCGTCCATCCTGAACATTAAATTTGCAATGTCATGGCTGCAATGCATATAGCGGAACATGCTACCCTCCCGTTTCACCTGATCGCAAGCCCTTTCAGTTGAGTTCGATCGATGTGTGTTTTATTGTTGATTTTATATACTTACTAAATTTCAAAAACAGTTTGAGATAGACGCTAAGTTTAAATTGTAGAAATGAGCTGTATATCAAGATCTACCCACATGCATAATTTAAAGAAAAATCCAAATTCCCTTGTAGGAGTTATTGCCCTTTATAAGTCAATTTTTTTGTGATTTTATTTGTTTCGTCTTATATTTAGAAAACAGTTTGAGATATAAGCAAAGTTTAAATTGCAAAATTGTTCAGCGTGTCAAGATCTACCCACATGCCTATTTTGCAGAAAACTAAGCACCCAAGTAGGAGTTACTGCCGTTATTTGTCATTTTTTTCTTGATATATTTCATCCTGTATTTCAAAAAGGGGTTGAGATAGATGTTAAGTTTCAAGACCTACTCACATAATCATTTGAAGAAAATCTAATTACAGATGTAGGAGTAATTGAACTATATTTGTCAAATTTTTCATGGTTTTATATTTTTCGTCCTGTATTTAAAAACAGTTTAAGATAGAGACTAAGTTTTTAATGCAGAAATGCTCAACATATTAAGATCTACGCACATGGCAATTTTGAAGAATATCAAAACACCCATGTAGGAGTTATTGCCATTTAGTGGTCTAATTTTATATATTTTGTCTTGTATTTCAGAAACATTTTTGAGATAAAGGCTAAGTTAAAATTGCCAAAAAATATTCAGCACATCAAGATCTACTGTCATGCAAATTTTGAAGAAAATACAACTACCCATATAAGAGTTATTACCCTTTATTGCTTAAATATTTGGTGATTTTCATACATTTTGTTTTGTATATCAAATAAGATTTGTGATATAGGTCAAGTTTAAATTGCAAAAACGATCAGTATGTAAGGACTCTATTTTATTGAACATGGTCAAGTTTTCCGACAACATCCTCGGTAGTTACCATGTATTAAAATATCTTTTTATATGAACTAAACTTTGTTACAAAAGTCTTTAGTTGGTCCCCTTTGAAAAATGTGTCTTGGAAGTCAACATAACAACCAAGATTGCTGCCAGCAGGGAACATACTCCAACACTGGACCCTATTTAAACCATTCAAAAGAGTTTCTCCTCTTAAACTACATCATAGGAAATAGATCTTTGTTGCAATAGCTCCTGTGTGGTCCCCTTTAAGAAATGTCCCACAAGTCCACACCTCATCCTTGATGGGTGCCAGCAGGGATCTTAGTTTTTGTCTCGCCTGCGACGAAAGTCGCAGAAAGCGAGACATAGGTATTACTTTCCGGCGGCGACGGCGACGGCGGCGTAAACTTTCTTAAAACCTTAATGACTTTTGAAGTATATCACTTATATGCAACATCATTTGTACACAGATAGCTTATGGTTAGAACTTTCTAGCAACGCATGTTTCAGATGACCTTGACCTTGTCTTCATGGTTCAATGACTTCATGAAAATTGAAGTTTCACATTCAAGTTGATTTCTCTGGATTTGTAATAAATAGATCCATTTTATTTAGTGTATTGATGTATCTTAGTGGGGGCATGCCAGTCTGCTACTTGTCATTTGACCTCGACCTCATTTGCACGGTTCAGTGACTTTGTAAATTTTGCGACATAGTTTTACATTCAAGTCAATTTCTGACTCACTGTAATGTATAGACATACTATATTTTGTCTATTGGTACATTTATGTGGGTGCGTGCCAGTCTGACACCTGTCATGTAGCCTTGACCTCAATTTTATGGTTCATTGACTTTGATAACTTTTCTACTTGAATGCTTATTTTTCTGTAACTAAAACACCTAGATTCATCATATTTGATATATTGCTAAACTAAGGTGGGTACATGCCAGTCTGACACCTGTCATGTTACCTTGACCTCAATTTCATGGTTCATTGACTTTGAACATTTCTTTTCTTTTATACTTATTTCTCTGTAGCTACAATACCTACAGTTATCATATTTTGTCTATTGTTACATCTTGGTGGGCACATGCCAGTCTGGCACCTGTCATGTAGCCTTGACCTCAATTTGGTTCACTGACTTTGATCATTTCTCTGTAACTAGAATACTTACAGACATCATATTTTGTCTAATGCTACAACTAGGTAGGCACATGCCAGTCTGACACCTGTCATGTAACCTTGACCTCAACTTCATGGTTCATTGAATTTGATCATTTCTCTATAACTAGAACACTTACAGGCATCAGATTTTGTCTAATGCTACATCTAGGAAGGCACATGCCAGTCTGACTTCTCTCATACAGCCTTGACCTCAATTTCATGGTTCATTAACTTTGATCATTCTTTGTAACTAGAACACTTATAGGTATTTTATTTGGTCTGTGTAACATCTAGGTGTACACATGCCAGTCTGGTACCTGTCATGTAGCCATGACTAATTATTTTGTTGAAGATATGCATATACAGGCGAGACATTTCTGATTGATTGATTGATTAAATATTGTTTAACGTCTACTTAGCAATATTTCAGCTATATCAAGACGAGAACAAGTTTGTCAATAAATAATCACTTTGGGGTACGGAAAGGGCCATGGGACGGGAAATTCTGACTGCCACTGGAAAAGTAGGGTGAAATCGTCAAGGGCGGGGAATTTAGCCTCGTAGCCGATCACCTACGGACCATCCCAAAAAGAGCTTGCTACAAGGGTTCTTTAACGTGCAGGAAGCGTGGCATTTCTTCCAACACGTGGACCTGAGTTTAAGTCCCATCCGAAAGATGGGTTGTGTATTTATTAATCCCGCACAACCACAGAATGGGTCCTATTTCTATATCCCGGTACCCTCGGGAGCGAGACATTTCTTTATCATTGGACCCTATGGGAAAATCCATTCAAAGATCTCTTCTTAAACTATTAGTACTAAACCAATTGGAACCAAACATTTTGCAAATCCGTAGTTGCTTCCCTTCAGAAAAAAGTGACCATTAAGTCTTCCCTCCATCCAAAATGGTTGCCATCAGGACATATAGTTCAGCTATGAAGCAAATGGCATCAGGGTCTATTAACATACTTGTAAATAAGGTTTTTTATTATTGAGGTTAATTGGACTGTTCATGTCAGCCATGGCCCAGGTTAGCGATACAGGATGTTGGGAGCCTCTTGTTGTGTTTTTATATTTGTTCATGCCATCAACCCTCCGGGGCATAAATATACATTTACGAATAATTTTTTATATGCTATTACTAGACAGCTATAAAAGCTAATACGGAAAAATAGCGAAGGGATCTAAATTGAAATACAAACTTAGCAAAGAAAAGAGGGAGATCTCCTTATTTTCTAAACAAAATATAAGTGAGAACCGAACCGTCATTGCAAAATTTGATGTGAATTTTCAAACAGAAATGGTTAAGTGTGCCCTTCCAATCTCACTAAAGATATGGCGAATAATGATTCTTTAGGCAGAAATAATTTTCAACATTATTTTACTGTCTGTTTGAAGAGCAACCGAATTACATTGATAATTGATTGTTTTCAATGGTCATGTGGACGCTATAGCCAACATTTTCTGCTTATGTTTAATGATATTAAAATAACCTTACCTAACCATTGAACTTTGTTTAAGTGGTAATTGTAGAAATCTTGTTGCCGGAATATAGCTTGCCTGATTAATTTTGTTGTAGTGGTGATTGTAGAAATCTTGTTGCCGGAACATAACTTACCTATTTAATTTTGATTAAGTGGTGATTGTAGAAATGTAAGAGTAGTCCCTTGTTGCCGGAACATAGCTTACCCATTAACTTTTGTTTTAGTAGTGATTGTAGAATTGTCAGAGTAGTCCTGTGTGGAAGGCACATAGCTTACCTAATTATTTTATTCTAGTGGAGATTGTAGAAATGTCAGAGTAGTCCCTTGTTGCCGGAACGTAACTTACCCATTGAATTTTGTTTTAGTGGTGATTGTAGAAATGTCGGAGTAGTCCCTTGTTGCCGGAACATAGCTTACCTGATTTATTTTGTTTTAGTGGTGCTTGTAGAAATCTTGTTGCCGGAACATACATTACCTAATTAAATCTTTTTAGTGGTGATTGTAGAAATCATGTTGCCGGAACATACCTTACCTAATTAATTTTGTTTTAGTGGTGATTATAGAAATATCGTAGTAGCCCGTTGTTGCCGGAACATAGCTTACCTAATTAATTTTTTTAAGTGGGGATCGTAGAAATGTCAGAGTAGTCCCTTGTTGCCCGAACATAGCTTACCTAGTTAATTTTGTTTAAGTGGTGATTGTAAAAATCTTGGAGTAGTCCTTTATTGCCGGAACATAGCTTACTTAGTTAATTTTGTTTTAGTGGTGATTGTAGAAATGTCGGAGTAGTCCCTTGTTGCCGGAACATAGCTTACCTAGGTAAATTTGTTTTAGTGGTGATTGTAGAAATATCAGAGTAGTCCCTTGTAGCCGGAACATTCCACCATTCATTTTCTGGTTCCGTATAATTATAACCAGTGGACAAATCAAACGCTTGAATATTATTGTCTTTCAAAAATGCATAAGGTGCAAATAACGGGTATCGTGGATGAATACCTCGTCTTAATGCAATTATTGAAGCGAAGATGCCAGACTGTCTACCAACATTATTCTTAACCACATCAAAATAAAACTGGTCTGAAATTTGATCCGGAGAACACTTATTTCGCAGTAAAAGGGTTGTCCAAAGGTTTGACACCAGTATTGGAGTGCGGGTTGTCTGCTCAAAAAGTGAGTAATTTGGCAAAACATCGATTGAAGAACCTGCTCCTGGCTGGCAGTTTTCTGGAGTTATTGTATCTAGTTTATCCAGTGTTTCAAGGATCTTTTCCCTGTCAATAGCTTTTGAGCATTGTGGATTGCATTGGCTGTTTATACCTAAAATTTAAACATGGCTTTTATCAGAACTGTACACATAATTTAAAATGTATTATCGGCAATATGTACATTTTTCTCTTTGATCTTATTGACTGATATTGTCAGTATCTCCGTACGTACTGACCTGATACAAGAAAATTTCAGGCAATGACGTCACGACTCGTCATGACTCGTATGACGTTGCCGATAAAAACAATACTGGTGATTTTGAAGGTCTCAACAGAATCACAGCTCGTCCCATCGGACTCGCCGCGATACGGTGATATTTTCTGTCTCGATCTTCAAAACTACCATTATTCTCTATCTAATCAAAGAAGAAACAAACAAGTATTTCTCTTTTCCAAAGCCTTAACATTGTAAGAGGGGATTTATTACCCACCGCACCCTCCTATTGGACTCAGGATTTTGGCCATATTTTGGGCCTACTTTGGACTTAACCACTTGAGTCCATGGAATCCATGGATTCAACAGTGCAAGCATTTTGTAGTTGTACTTCAAATTCAAAAATAAATAAATAAACAAAATAAAATAAATAAATAAAAATGGACTCTGCACTTAGTCTCTCATTTTGGTATCAAAGGTGAGTGGGTTATACCCTCTTACACGTAAACGTATATTTTAAGAACGTTGTATGAATATTCCCATTACAACCTAATGTCTAATTCAATTCATTTGATACACACTACGATTGTCTCTACAATTTAGGACCCGTGCGGCTTCGCCTCAGCTCATATGTTTCCGTTTGGTATCAACACTGCACTTAGATTTTTTTCTTTAACGTTGTTTCCCGGGTAAAGTCACGCATATGGTGCATTTTTTGGAACATGCGTACAATAACAATTTTCCCCCAGCAAACAGCATCATAGAATGATAGTACAGGAGGAACGCCAATCGGGAAAAGCGGGTCTCAATGGTGAGGCAATAGCATGATATCTACAGTTCTCTTAGAGTTTCTTAGCGGTACGAGTGGATCCGGAGCCCTTGTTTTGGGTTCCAGAGCCCATGTTATTCTCTAGTAAACGGGTTAAAGTGGGAAGTAAGATTTACCTTTTTAAGTGAGCGGTAATTGTAATCGAAAAAAAGTGATTTCGGGAGAGGGACTATCCCATTGTGTTGGAGCTTGGAACTATAGTGTACGACCTCGGGCCCCAAGTGTTGGAGCCTTGAGCCCAACGTTCAAAAAATTTTGTAGCGAACAGCAAATAGCCTGTGTTAAATTGAAATCGAAAAAAGTTGATTTCGGGAGGGGGACTCTCCCATTGTGACCGCCCAAAAGAATGAAGGTATAACTTCCGGGTACATGAATAGATCCCAGAAGCTGCATTTTTACGAAAATATATGACATATTTAATAAAACAGTGTGTCAAAAAAAAAAGAAAAGAAAAAAGGTAATAAAAACCTTTAAAGGGAATGCAAAAAATGGTAAAAATAATGTTTTGTTTATACATACATAACATCAAATTATAAATATTCATAATAACCATTGATTGTTTGTCAATACATTAACAAGTTATCCACCAATATTTGAAGTAAATAACACTCCAGGGAGGCTGACATTTTGATTACTTTACTTGTCTCCCTTATCAGTATATTACCCACATTACACAGCTGCGACAATTCTTGTTTTTTTTAATCAAAAAATACACACAAAATAATTAGAGAAGGTATACAGTAAGATGCTAATTTTTAATCTGAGATATATTTAGAAGTGTTTTGATTATAATGCAGGAAAATCAACACTATTGATAAAATAATACAGGTTACACACTTGTGTATCGTATTTTTGTGTATACAGAAGATGCTAATTTTTAATCTGAGATATTTGATATATTTAGAAGTGTTTTGATTATAATGCAGGAAAATCAACACTATTGATAAAATAATACAGGTTACACACTTGTGTATCGTATTTTTGTGTGGGGAAAGGGGGGGTACTGTTTGCCAGTTATTTTGATATTATCTAGAACAAAAACAATATCCTATGATAAGAACTATTAGAATATTTTCATTTCATTCCTCAGAAAAAAAAATGCATTTTATGTAGTCTTATTGAAATTTGATATAGTTTAATTCACAGTGCAATATTTCAAAGTTAAAATCAGATTTAGATTTAAAAGACAAAACATATTATAAATTTGATATTTTCTAATATTTATTATCAATGACAAAAGCTTTAAAAATATAAACATCAATTTTATAAAATGAATTTTTTATTTTATTTCACAGCTTATTTTGAATTGAATTTTAAAATTGAAATCAAATATATAGATAAAGCCTTTTAAATATCTATTTAATTATGATAAACATTATTAATGCGACATAGTAATAACCATAGACTTATTAAGTCTATGTAATAACTTACATATTATTTAGTAATTTTTCATTGCTATACAATAATAGCTCATTTTAAAATTAAATTGTTTTATAGAAAAATTAGAAGAAATCTGATACAAATAATAATGATGACAGATTAACGTTTCACTCTGCAATATCGTTTCATTTTAATGCATAACTGTAAACAGTCGTTGATACGTCATCAACATTCTTCCGATAACATGATAATGAGCACCCCCAGTTTGTGTAAATTTGATAAGAAAACAGCCTCTGTACCGTTTATTGTAACATAAATAAAGATCAGACATATGGAGTAGGTTTACAAAAGACATTTTATATCACATATCAAAAAATATTTTTAGACCTTTTATTCCTTTTAAGATAGACTTTTCTGATTTTTTCTTGACTTATACACCTTGCTTTTTGAGCATAAAAATAATGAAATGAAAATTGCATGATTAAGCAAGGAACACGGGGAAAGAAATCTGTCATTTAAGAAGAAGCTAATGGTTGAAATGAAAAAAAATATTAACGAATGTTAAAAAAACTGTATTTATTTTAGTTACATCAGACATATTTTTTTTAATTTGGTATATTCATAGCTAATATACTTGCCCTTGATTTGCATGAAAAAGCTGAGGGTCACCGAACTTATTTTTGAATAAATGTTTAAATATCTGGATTTAAAAACGTTGAAAAATAACATAGTCCATTGTGGGATTCGAACTAGGGTCATTTCGTTTACTAAACTTAATCTGCCTTCACTACTGGACCACGAACTCGTTGGAGTTACCATGTTAAAAAATCGTATATAAAGAATCGATGTGGGCCACAAAAAGCTTTTATCATTAAAATAGTATGAAATATTTATTTCATGACATTATAAGCATGAAAATGAAAATAATTTTTAATAATATATATCGATGTCCCTTCACTTTATAAATTAGCTGGGATGTGTAAATTAGTTATCACACTTGGACTTGGTGTGTCTGTATAAGCTCACCAATCCGGCCTCGGCCCGTCGGGGTGATCTTATACAGACATACCGCGTCCTCGTGTGATAACTATCACTTACATACCTTTTGAATTGCAGGGTCAAACTCGCTAACCATAACACCACCAATTCATTGAAATATCCTCGTTTATTTACGTACATATAGTTAATGAAAAATAATCAAGGAATTTAAAAAGTCGTATATAAGATATGAATAAAATAGTCTTTTTTCTATTGTGGTACAAGTTTTATAGGGTACATTTCACACACTCGACATCGGGGCTAACACCTACACCTGTGCACTCGTGTGGAAAAAGAAGCCTCACACAAGGAGGCGTTGTTTCTGTATAAAATCACCCAGACGGCTGGAAGCCAGAGGGGGAGCTTATACAGACACACCAAGTCCAAGTGTGATGACTAATTTACATCCCAGCTAATAAAAAAATTATTAAAAATTATTTCCGTGCTTATAATGTCATAAAATTAATATTTCATACTATAATAATAATAAATATCCTTATTGTGCCCCACACCGATTCTTTATATACGATTTTTTTACAAGGTAACTCCAACGAGTTCGTGGTCTAGTAGGTAAGGCAGAAGTCTAGTAAACGAAACGACCGTGGTTCAAATACCACTGTTGACTATGTTATTTTTCAACGTTTTATAAAATCTTGATATTAAAACATAAAATTTTACTAAGTTCAAAGAACTGATCAGTACTCAAAATCTGGCCTTTCCAAAATCAAAATAAAAAGTAAAAATCCTTTGTTCTTACTTTGGTGAGATTGCTGGGATGATCGGGCTCAGATCACCACTGCTAGAACAAAAGAGCTGGGATGTAAATTAGTTATCACACGAGGACGCAGTGTGTCTGTATAAGATAACCCTGACGGCCGGAGGGGTGAGTTTGTACAGACATACCAAGTCCGAGTGTGATAACTAATTTACATCCCAGCTACTAAAAATATTGCCTTACTTTTAATCCCATGAAATAAATATTCCTTACTGTAATAATAATATACATCCTTATAGTGCCCCACAACGATGCTTCATTATATGATTTTTTAACATGGTTTCGTCAACGAGTTCGTGATGTAATTGGCAAGGCAGAAGACGATCCTGGTTCGAATCCCAAAAAGTACTATGTTATTTGTCAACGTTTTAAAATCTCGATTTTAAAACATGAAATTTTACAAAATCCAGTTCTCAAAAGCTGGCTTTGATAAAAACAAAATAAAAAGTAAAAATCTTTTGTTCTAACTGTGATGAGATTGCTGGGATGATCGGACTCAGATCACCACTGCTAGAACAAAAGAGCTGGGATGTAAGTATACGTGTTAAAAGGAAATTTAAAATAGGACAACAAATACTGACCGGTGACTACCAGCAAACAAACAACCACTTCCCTCCACATGTTGAACCACTGACATGTAGACTGATAACTTTATGTTTTATAGTAGTAACTTAATACATTTCTTGTATAAATTCCACAGCAGTTACAAACGTGTTTAACCAAGCAGAATAAGAACATGCTTAATGATGTAATAACATTGATAAAAGTGGAGCGACAGACATCAGAAATTTTTCGGTTGAAATTACATACATGGTCTAGTTGATACAAATGTATCTATGCCTTTTTGAAAAGCTTAGCTCATGCACATTCCAAAAGAGGTTTAACGAAAAAGTCAAATGTAGAAAGATGGGTCAGTTTGTGTTCAAAATTGAAAAAAAAATATGTTTTCTGGCATTTCAAGACAATTTTTTTTAAATAGACAGTTGTTGTATTACTTTGTACTTCGGAACTGACCCGAAAGCCGATTCTATATGGAACCTAACAATATCTTATTTTTTGTAAATTTTGTTGAAAACTCAGGAGTATCTCCCTCATGTAAAGCTCTGTCCTTAGCTGATTTTGGCTTTACTTTTAGATCATATTGGTTATTTGTTCTCTATCATTTTTAAACATTTTTGAGTTTATGGTATTCCAAACGTTTAGATTCTATCTGCACTGTAGAGACATAAAGTGTCGAAATGCGCATATGCAGAATTAAAATTCACAGTAATTTCGGTATTTAGTTATTTGTATGGTTGATGCAAGTTCATTTTTTATCTGAATATATGACGTCACTTTTGACTCCAACTGACGTTCACAGTAACTTCTGCTAGCTAAGAAATCTGAAGGAAATTGATTTTCCAAATTATGATATCTTAAATGTATCAAACTGTATCTCAAAATGGTTTAATGCACGAAAAGAGCGACAAGTTGTCTCCGCAGAAATATTTCTTTCTTTCACTGGATAGACATTAGCATGCCAGTCTGTTCTGGTCGTAGAGTAACTTGTGTGGGATGAATAAATCAGAATATGGCTAAGAGGTTACGATGTATATGAAAAAGGGGTCATTTTGATTTCACTATTACTAATTTCCCTTTCCTTGAGTGCAAAGTCCCTTAAGCGCCATCCTACGGGATGTTTATGTCTCAAATGGTACGATTTAATGAAGATATGGAAATTGGATATCTAAAGATGGTGTGACTTACACACAGCATTGTTAACAATGCCAGAAACAGATAAACAACATAAAAACTGCATTCTTTACATAATATCGACAGGATTCGATTTTTCTTCTGTAGTGCGACAGTGTTATACCAGCAGACTAAAGTCATAGAGGTAGCAGGCAGATTAGCGGGAAGCACCCCTTGACCCATTTTTTTTTTTAAATTGCCTTTTGTTCTGTTCTTTTACTTTCAAAATTGTGTTCATGGAGTAAGTAGCATACATTGAACAAACTAATTCATAAATAACAAAATACCGAGGTTACTGTTAATTTATTTTCTGCATATGCGCATTTCGACAACTTATGTCTGATCAGTGCAGATTAAACCAAATATTTGGAAGTCCATATACCGAAAAAACATGTAAAAGGATATAAATACAGCATTGTTGTTAAATCTTTACTTCTGGTTTTTATTAGCAAAAATATCGATCATCTCCTAAATGCTTTATACCATTACTTAATTTAAACAATTTTTTATACCCCCGCCACACGAAGTGGCGAGGTATTATGTGATACCCTCAGTCGTGTGTCCGTCCGTCGGTCCGTCCCCCGAAGGTTTCCGACTGATAACTTGTGAACGAAATAACACAAAGTCTTCAAACTTTGCATGCAAGTTGTTTACCACAAAACTCAGGTCAAGTTCGATTTTGGGTTCACAAGTCCAAGGGGTTTTGGAGTAATGCCCCTTGAAACTTTGAAATTTTGCGAATTTTAGGGTTTCCGACTGATAACTTTTGAACGAAATAACACAGGGTCTTCAAACTTGGTATGTAATTTGTTTATCACAGTACTCAGGTCAAGTTCGATTTTGGGTTCAGAGGTCCAAGGGTTTCTGGAGTTATGGCCCTTGAAATTTTGAAATTTTGTGAATTTTAGGGTTTCCGACTGATAACTTGTGAACGAAATAAATCAAGGTCTTCAAACTTGGTATGTAAGTTGTTAACCACAAAACTCAGGTCAAGTTCGATTTTGGGTTCAGAGGTCCAAGGGGTTCTGGAGTTATGGCCCTTGAAACCTTGAAATTTTGTGAATTTTAGGGTTTCCGACTGATAACTTGTGAACGAAATAAATCAAGGTCTTCAAACTTGGTATGCAAGTTGTTAACCACAAAACTCAGGTCAAGTTCGATTTTGGGTTCCGAGGTCCAAGGGGTTCTAAAGTTATGCCCCTTGAAACTTTGCAAATTTTAGGGTTTGTACTCATAACTTGTGAATGAAATAGCATACTGTCTTCAAACATGGTATGTAAATTGTTTACAACAAAACACAGGCCAAGTTTGGGTTCAGCGGTACACATCGTTGTGGAGTTATGCCCCTTTTGACTTAGAAATTTTGTGAAACGTGGCGGGGTATCATGTAATCCACCTGACTATTTTTGGCAGTATTTGGCATTGCACAATATCACGTTCTTCTTTCATAATTGATGATGTTGTTATACCAAATATATTTAGAAGTATTTCAATTGAAGGTGAAAACAATTTTGAACCCGATTTTTGTAATCAGTACCATGAAACCTACTTTGAAACCAAATTTGGTGGAAACTTTCAGAAATTTGCATATCTAGGTGTCAAAAACACGTAACCGGGGTCGCCCTCCCCCTCAAATGCATGATAAATCATCCTATGGATGACTGCAACATTTTCACCAGTTCAGAATTTTGATATCGGTTACGGTTTCTGCGTCTATCCGATAAAAAGGAAAACAGTATTTAAGGAGAAATATCCGTCATTAAAAAATCAATAAAAATTAATATGTTCAATATCAAATCAAGTAATCAAAATGATATTTCTCGTGGTTTTCAGGCTTGAGTTCCGGCGGAATAAAAAAAAGAAATGATAATCCGAAGAATTATAAGAAGGTCTTTCACATGTAGCGAAAGACCTTTATAAAGGCATATAAACGGTTATAAAGCAAATAACTAAAATACAATAGTAAGTGTAAATTTACTTTCTGCAAAACGACACTTCCATCATTTAACGCTAAAAAAGCAGTTGTGAAAAAAGTTAATTTTCTTTATCTGAAAGTCAAAAGGGTACCTTAACAATGAAGAATGGCTAATATTTCTGGTAAGTTCAAACATATTTTCAACAGAAACCTGGTTGTATGTCACTCGTTTGCTGACAGATGTAGAGAAAAATACTTTAAACGTTTAAAACCAAAGTCTCAAACGGATTTGAAGAGATTTTTGTTTAAATAAAGTTATATTTATGAAAAAGTCGGTATAAAATCAAAAAGATAAAAACTTTAGATGAAATAGTCTCTGTGTTCAGTCCAAAGCGTACTAACTATTAGGTTATTTTATGAATTTTAAACCTGAAAACACATACTGATTGATAACTACCATCAAGCAAACAATCTCTTCCCTACACATGTTGTACAACTGACATACAAACTGATCACCTTCTATATTTTATTGTTGCACGGCATGTCACTAAATGCATTTCTTGTGTTAATTTCACATCAGTTACAATCATGCTGAATCAGACAGAAAACGAAAATGTATAAATGTTTTAATCTGGCACATAATTACACGAAAACGATTTCAAATCTATAAAGAACATAAGTGTTTGAAGTTGTTAAAAAGATTAAAAATATCCGATACAAAATCGGATATGAAACAAAAGTCCTGTAAAATTAAGGTTGTTAAACCTACTGAAGTCTACTTTAAAAACAGAATTTTAAAAAAAGTTAAGATGTTTTTGCCAAGGTATATTGATAAATTTCTAGCAGATAGTCATTCATCAAGATACAAATTGGAACTAATTGTGCAGCAATTTAGTCTGATTTTCATTCACTAATAAAAAATAAATGAAATAAACAATAAAGGGATATGGAGTAAAAGCACATGATTGATTGATTGATTGAATATTGTTTAACGTCTACTCAGCAATATTTCAGCTATATCAAGACGAGAACAAGTTTGTTGATAAATAATCACTTTGGGGTATGGAAATGGCCATGGGACGGAAAATTCTGACTGCCACTGGAAAAGTAGGGTGAAATCGTCAAGGGCGGGGAATTTAGCCTTGTAGCCGATCACCTACGGACCACCCCAAAAAGAGCTTGCTACAAGGGTTCTTTAACGTGCAGGAAGCGTGGCATTTCTTCCAACACGTGGACCTGAGTTTACATCCCATCCGAAAGATGGGTTGTGTATTTATTAATCCCGCACAACCACGGAATGGGTCCTATTTCTATATCCCGGGACCCTCGGGGTCAGCCTCCGTTTAGGAGGGGTCTCACCCCGCAAGCCGGAGATACTGGGTCCTATTTCTATATCCCGGGGTTCCCTCGGGGTCCTCTGTTAGGATGGCTCATACTCCAAGCTCAGAGGATGCTGCGGGCCTATTCTTCAGCCGGGACCGCGCACGGCGGAAAAGCACATGAGACAAAGTCTCTTTAAATACATGATAAATCTAAGGAATGGAACAACTCTTTTATTGTTGTTCTTCATCTTGAAGTAACTATGAAGCATTCATCATAGCAAGTTCAAGATGGCCTCTAGCACCAGTTTTAGCGGAATTCGTGTTTTTATCCTTTGATCAATGAAGAGGCAATCTAATGTTTCTATTCTGAAATTGAATTAAGGTGGTATACATTATAAATATTGCCTGAAAATATATGTGGACACTGAATAAAGGCTATTTGACAACAGGGTTTAATTATTTTAATGTAGCACTCTTTGACCCTTTTATCAATTATAAGTGGTCATTTAGTCAGTAGTCTACTTGTGTCTGGTTTTTATTGTGAGTATGGCCTTACTATAGGAATAAGAATAGATTTATGGAGAGGATTAGGTACCCGCAAACCGGTTCAAGCATATCACTAACTGTTGCTAATTCCTGTAATAAATCTAGATTTCCTGTCGTTTTCCATCTCCGACACGTCGATTTTCGGACGAGTACCCTTTTCATTGGCTGAATCCAGCGGTTAACCACATGCACTGAATCCAGTGGTTAACCACTTGCACTGAATCCAGCGGTTAACCACATTCATATAAACAATGAAAGTATATGAGTTAAATTCATAAGAGAAATCTTTTACAGCAGACATGTACCTGTAAAATTGAAATGGATATGGTTGAACCATGCAATAAAAATCGCTTTCTTATGTTCTTCTTCTTTAAGTCACCACGAGGCCTTCGACAAGGAGCTTTCACATACTTCATAGTACGTTCCATACTGCCTCTATCATCGCCTAGTGTGGAATCCATTACTAAATGTCGGCCAACGCTACACCCATGTTTTTTCCCATTAATGTTGGATCGTCAACAAACATAAAAATAACTGGCATTGTGGTTACAAACAGTCATCCGTTGCCAAACGGATAAACTCATAAAAGACAATAAACCACATATTTACAACCTCGGGGCACTTATAGAGTCAACGGCATAAAAAAATAGCGAGATGTGGAATTATTAACAGCATGGTGAAAAAGCATTCAGAAACTACAAAACAAAATAAAATGTCAAAATTGGAAACGATGATAGTATATCCATACGAGATATTCTCTCAACAAGTACACTAACCTGTCACCTGGAATAAAATAAAACTAATGAATTAGATAATTTCGCAAGATGGATGAGGTAATCTACAAAAAGGGCAAAAGTAAATTCCGGATAAATTTCATCCCTTCTTTCCTACAGTTAATCACGGCGCCTGAATCAGTTTTCAGGGGCTCCGGCTACAGAGCTTAAGGGCGCGTCCCCAGTTGGTGGATAGGGGAATGCCCTGTCTATGCGGGATAGTCAGATCGTAATACGGAAAGCCGGACCGCGAACCATTGTAGCCAGCTGTGTGAAGAAATGCCACGCTCCACGCAGTATTAAGACCCCTAGAACAGAGTCACTGGGACTCGTGTAGGAGGCTAAATTTCCTGCCCCTACCCATTTCTCCCATTCTCCAGTGGCAATAAAACTTGTCCCGATTGTCCCTTCAACCTTTGTTTCTTTCTTCTCTTACTTATGTTTTTTGAATCGATTTTCTCGTTATCGTCCTGATACAGCTGGAATGTTGCTCACTGGTTGTTAAACTCTAACTTATCGATCAATCAATCCTACAGTTAATCTTACCTCCGTTTAAAAGCCCGATGTTGAGTCGATATTAGTCGGTCTTCTGAAACACTTTTGAACTACTGGAAAATGACGATTATAAGGTCTTTTGATAAAATTTTGATCTACTGGAAAAAGACGGTTATCAGGTCTGCTGATAAACTTTTGATCTTTATGCAGTGATATTATTGCAACAATGTTTAAAATGAACTTTGGCATAAATGTTTTTCAGATTGTAAATGTTTTTATAGTATCACAGCATGGTAATAGCGACAGAGCTTTGAAAAGGTGATTGTTTATGTAAATAACTTAATACCGAAGTTACTGTGAATTTATTTTCTGCATATGCGCATTTCGACAACTTATGTCTCTTCAGTGCAGATAAAATCTAAACGTTTGGAAAACCATAAATTCAAAGATGTTAAAAAACTGAGAGAACAAATAACCAATATGATCTAAATGTAAAGCCAAATTAAGCTAAGGACAGAGCTTTGCATTAGGGAGATACTCCTTAGTTTTCAACAAAATTTACAAAAATTTAGATATTGCACGGTTCCAAATAGTATCGGCTTTCGGGTCAGCACCGAAGTACTGACTACTGCAGTCCACCAGCAGAGGTATCGACCTAGTGGTAACAAATAACTAAATACCGAAGTTACTGTGAATTGATTGAGAATGGAAGGATATTGAGTAATTTGAGTAAAAGTCGATATATATAGATTACACCACAAGATCCCGTTTATTACCATATTTTATCCACTAGAGATAGTTAAATTTTAAAATTTTAATTGCGAGGCTTGCCGAGCATTTTAAAACTTTTAAATTTAACTATCGAGAGTGGATAAAATATGGTAATAATCGGGATAAAGTGGTGCAATCTTTTTCTCTAATGATCATTCATAAACACCGAGAATTGTATTCCGAATGGATTTGGAGGGAAATAGAACGGGGCTTTATTCAACATACGTTGAATAAAGAAAATTTATCTAACGGGTTGAAACCGGTTTAAATTGATTGATTGATTATTTAGAGTTTAACGTCCAATGAGCAATATTTCAGCTATATCAGGACGAGAACAAGTTAATCAATTCAAAACAAATTGTAAGTAAAAGAAGAAAGAAATAAAGGTGGAAGGGACAACCGGGGCAACGACTTTTGATTGCCACTGGAAAAGGGGAGAAATGGGTAGGGGCAGGAAATTTAGCTATACGACACCCAGTGCGTCTGCTCTCTTTAGAGAAATATAGAAGGGGTCTTTATACTGCATGGAGCGTGGCGTTTCTCCACACAGTTTGGCTACAATGGTTCGCGGTCAGGCTTTCCGTATTATGACCTGACTACCCCGCAAAGACAGGGCATTCCCCTATCCACCACCTGGGGACGCGCCCGGCAGCTCTGTAGCCAAAGCCCCTGAAAACCTATTCAGGTGCCGGGAAAACCGGTTTAAACTTGACATATCATTAGAGAATAGAATGTAATAACTGTTACAATGAAAATCATTTGTCGGTTTTCCCGATGTACCAAGTAAGTAAGATATGGTCTTTGATATCAATTACAGTGCTCCCTCGTTATACCACCCCTCTTTAACGGCAGTTCCCTAACTAAACGCGAACCATTTTCAAGGTACATACATCCAAAATTTGTATAGTTTCTATGTTATCTATTCCCTCGATATATCGCCACCCTCACTTATCGCCAAAAATATCTATGGTCCCAAAGGTGGCGATATAACGAGGGTGTACTGTACTTTCTTTGATAGGGAAATTACTTTGGCCATATATAACTACCCTGGTACAGGAAGATTAGCGAGAAATGTTTCTAAATGAAAAACGAGCAGTTAACCATTATGAAGTCAAGATCTTCGCGCTAGTAATACAGTTTAGATTTTTCGCGTCGCAAAGAGTTGTCAATAAGTCCGGGGATGACGGTGATGATGGTGGATCATTGTTTATTTATCTTTTTTTGTTCTTTTAATCAAATCGTTGGTAAATATGATAAAAGATATGCTTGATCTGTAAATTGTATATTGAAAGAATATCAGCTTTGTCATGAAAGCTCAAATTTAAGGACTTCAAAACAAATTTATCTAACAATTATATTGTACTAAATAACTAATACAGATACTCCCACCTAGTATTCCGCTATCTGCTAAAAAAATAAAAATATAATAGCGTGGCAAAAATATCTTTTCTGTTTTGAGGGAATACCAACAAAGTAGACTTATAACACTTCAACGACCGAAATCTTTGTCTCACTGAAAAACTTCTGCATCAAGGGTTTAGATATCATAAATTGATAAAAACATTCTCTAAATTTTATTTTAGATACATTGACTTATTAAGAAAATTTGGTTCTACATGCAGGGCTCTTATACATCAGGGCATTTCACATCCAAACTTCTATGACAATACTATTTTCAAAGCGCATTAATTCAAAAATTGTCCTTCCAAACTTATTAATCCGTTGAACAAACTTATTCATAAAGGATATAAATACAGCATTGTTGTTAAATTTTTACTTCTGGTATTTGTTGGCAAAAATATTGATCATCTCCTGAATGCTTTACACCATAATTAAATTTAAACAATTTTTTCATATTGGCAGTATTTGGCATTGTACAATATCATGTTTTCCTTTCATAATTGATGATGTTGTTATACCAATTATTTTACGAAAGGATATGGAGTAAATGAACATGAGACAATAACACATATGTTAACTCCAACTGCAATAATTAAGCACGATTGTAACTGCTGTAGACTTAGTATCAAATTTGACATGCAGTTCTACAATAAAACGTAAAAAAGTTACCATTTATATGTCAGTGGTTCAGCATGTAGAGGGAAGTGGTTGTTTGTTTGATAGTAGACACCGGTCAGTATTTCTTGTTCCTTCAAAAAAAAATGTTTTAAGCGAAAACGGAAATTTCGGGATAGCCGATACGATTCTCTTTTTATATTTAAAGTGCACGTATGAAGGGTAGACCCCATAATGAGTGAATGGGTGAACCTGACAGGAATGCGGTATGGTATCAGTTTTTCCTCTCTCACGTAATACAACACAAAATATCTATCTCCTAAATCCCGTATAGAATTATATTTTGTCCTTTATGGAGCACACTTAGAGACATTTTCATGCCACTTTTTCGTTTTGTAAGATTCATTGACTTTAATTTTTTTTCTTTAATACAAAGTATGAATTTATCTAAACGCAGATTTCTACTCGAGAAATATAGATTTTAAAGTTAAAATTGATGTTCATAGATTTTGCCATAAAACGAATGACAGACAAATAAATTTGTTGACAATATGTTTTGAACTCTTGACGAGATAAACGCGATTTATCATTGTTTAGGTATCCCCCTGATTTCATTTAAAAATGAACTTTTTAATGGCAAAAATATTGATCAGCTCATCAATGCTTTTCACTGTAACTAAATTAAAATAATGTTTCCAATTTACAGTATTTGGCATTACACAATATCATGTTCTTTTTTCATAATTGATGATGTTGTTTTACCAAATCTATTGTAGCCGGGTCGAATAAGGAACTCTGGTACGGTTCTGATGTTTTATTTGAGTATTAAATAAAATACCCTGCAAGTACACAAATAACAATAACATAAATACTAGACAAGACAGTGTACAAAGGGCAATAACTCAAATTACTATATGTTCTATTTGTAACGATTAACACTATAATGAAATACATAAAATACGGTTCTTTCAATCGGAATAAACAAAATCAAAAATTAAAGGTTCCATGTACATTTACAAAAGATATAGCTGATCACTCATATATAGATCACTCAATGATCTATTAAGTCAGTATTCTTTCAGTAAACTGTATAATTTAATTACTATAATGACGAATATTTACGCATGGTTTACGGTACAGATAAACACACAACATATCTTGTTCGATTTTTTCCGTGAGTCGTTTTGTGTATTTATTGTTTAGTCTTTCACATAACATAGGGTGAGGATATGGATCCCAGAAAACAAGTTTGACCCCATCGCAATTTTGTACTTGTCCAACGTCAGTAATATGTGGGTCATTGGCTTGTCCTTCGCCTTCTTATAAAAGTTTCTTGATATTCGGTTAAGTGTCACAAAATGCTGCAAACATTTGTCAACATCCTTTTTTGAAAAGAAGGGACCAACCTAATCTTTAAGCTACATCAAATGTCTGAGAATTCTGAGAAAGCTGTTGATTCTTTCAGCTTGTTCCAGTTTTTTTTTATTTCTAATTGTAACACCTTTTCTTCTCTTTCTAATTCTAATTTTCCGATGTCTAATTCTTTTTTAATTTCTAATTTTCAGGGTTAGGGTTAGGGTCTTATTCCGGTATTTGAACTCCAAAAGTTTCCAAAACAGATTCATCAAAAATGCCTTCTTTAATCAATTAATTTACCACACTTACGATTTCAAATTTTCTCATTCCAGATTTGATAATCAATTTTAAATGTTTTCCTAGTGTAATCAACTCGTCCTTTTTAGCTTCTCAAAATTCTCCACCTGTAAAGTAGACATGAATTGTTCTGGATGAAATGACATCTTGAAAAAAAAAATTATTGCTGACTTTCAAAAAATTTTCTTCTTAACAAAAATAAAACAATTTCTTTTTTAAACAATTTCGAAAATCCCAGACGAAAACCTCAAATTTCTGTTATGAGGTAGAAATTTATCATTCACTGAAGTCCAACAATAAATGCCCAAACGATTATGCCTTATAATCCTCACTAAATAGTTGATAATAGATTCAAATTAACTGGTGTCGCTTTCCAATACAAAAGATGTGCGTTTTAATCCTGTATAGACTTATTAATCTGACTGACTTTACCCTTTATTTCTACCTTATATTTATACATTCAGTGTACTAGAAAGATCATTCACAAGATATCACTGGAACATTCCACATCAACTGATAATCACATGACTAAAATGATTATGTATGGAAAATATATAGAAAATTCTATGTGTTAAATATCTAACTTTAAATTTAAAAAAAATTCTGCATGTTCTAAGGTGTAATAACCTTGACCATTGTTTATTGTAAACAAGTTACATAACTAGGCCAAACAAATTACATAATATTAAGGCCTTACAAAACAAGAACAATGATTACAATGCATTTTTAAAATATTACCTATTACAATAAATATAAATAACGATAGGGACTCGGGATGGCCGAACTTGGTACCGGCACTGGCAAAAGCAAGCGCTAAGGTTAAACCTGTTAATGGGTATCCAAATCTACCCTTCCTCTATCATGTTTTTTTCCCGTGGGACTGTGTGTCAATGATAAAATGTGAGTTGAAGGAAACAGGCTGGAGATTGCAACAATACAAGTTACATTGTAAAATATTCAAAATACTGACCTTCTTTTAGAAAATTGATATCAACAAAGAAGAAAAAGTGTATCTGGATAATGACGTTTTCTTAACTATATTTCAGGAAACAGTTATAGGATCGAAGGCACAAGCAGAGCGAACTTCTAATGAAGACAAATTGAAGCGCTTTTCGTAGGATTGGTATCATTATAAATGGTCCTATGGAGGTATATGGTCTTATTGATTGATTGACTAGTCCGAGTTCAACGTCAACTGAGCAATATATCAGCTACCGTTTATCAGGATCAGAGAAAATTCGCCAATTTGAAACAATATAAGTAAAAGAAGAAAAAAATATAAGTGGAAGAGAAAACTGGGTAAACGAGTTTTGATTGCCAATGGAATAGGGGAGAAATTGGTAGGGGCAGGAAATTTAGCCTTCAACACAAGACCTAGTGACTCTCAACTGCTTAGAATCTTTATACTGGATGGAGCGTGGCGTTTCTCCACAGTTTTGCTACAATTGTTCGCGGACAGACTACCGTATTATGAACCGACATCCCCCCATAGACAGTACACTCCTCTATCCACCATCTGGGGACGTTCTTGGCAGCTCTGAAGCCGATCCCTTGAAAATCGAATCGGGTGCCAGATATGTGGGCTTGATAGAGATGAACTTGTCATTGGAGTATTGAGGAAAGATTATAGCAGGGACTTGATTATGTAGAAATGGTAGAAAATGAGAAAATAAAGGGAAAAAAATTAAGTGGAAAAAATTAATGATGGTGAAGGAGGATGGAACATGTTTTGTCGCGTTGAGAAACAGAGAGCCAAACATCCATGCTAAAACATTTCATGTATAAAAAGTAGCCTACTCTAATTCAAAGGGATGAACAATTACCCTAAGATGGCTCATATACCAAGGATAACGGTAAGAGACATTCTTTCAATCTGAGTTATTAAATTGGAGTTTAATGTCGGCGAGTTTCATATCAGTTTGAAAATCATGTGGACAATTTGCTGTAAAACGAATATATTAGTAATGCATGAATAAATTGGACAAATAAAAAATAAAATATATACAATAATTATCAATGAATGCGCGACTTGCCGTTAACTCTTGTGTTTTGTTTGTTTGTTTGTTTTTTACTTTTCTTAACAGATCATCTCTTGCAAAGCTCTGCCCTTAGCCGATTTTGGCTTTTCAATTCAGATCTTATTAGAATTTGTTCTCTATCAGCCTTACTCACATTTCGGTACCGAATATTTTGATTAAATCTGCACTGAAGTGACACAAGTTGTCGAAATGTGCATATGCAGTTCAAAATTAACTTTTTTGCCATTTATCTGTTGCAACTTTTGCATGATTAATGAAAATGTGGTTTGAATTCGTTCTTATTTGAAATAATATCTGTTTGCAGCATAAAGTCTACGAAAGTATGTATCGATTCTATAAACGATATCACCATTTCTTTTTTTTCAGTAATTCTGATATACTTTTTCTTGTCGTAATAAATTGCCAAATTGAATAGGACATTATTTTGCTCTATAAATGGTTGTTGCTCTTGGAATTTCCATTATACATGCTTTGAACTCAGCTATAATAGCATTTGAATGTTTTTTTTGTATGCAGTGAAATAAAATTTTCTAGTTCTAATGAAATCTTCCTCTCCAGATTCGTTTTTACTAACTTCGATTCATGCATTAGAATTGACATCGCCGACAACAACTAGTTACGTCGCTTCCTCATTTTGATCAGTTCTTCGTCTGAATTAAGTTCCTGTTTCCCTTTTTTCATTGGCTTAACATTAAGAAGTTCGAACTCGGAATCTATTTAGTTTTCAGATTTTTTCCACAATATTCTTATTTTGCAATCGTTAATGTCACTTTCTAATTTCGATTCCTCTGCTTGCTGCTTCCGTTTCTCACTTTGGCTCTCCGTCTCAACGTTTTGCTTTAAAAGTTGGTGGGCCTTTTTTAACAAGGCCTTTAATTTTAATGATCCATTCTGTATTTTGTGAGTTCTAACAAGATGCTTTCAAAGTCTTAACAGCACACTTGAGATTTGTAGCCTCTGATTTTTATTATATTTTAGTATATGTATCATTCTCATATGACACCACACATTTTTCTGTGGTATGAGACGTTTTGGACAATTTCTAAATAGCCTTCTTTTTTTCTTTATTACAACAATTGATATGTTAAAGAGTTTTACGCCCATCGAGCAATATTTAAGCATTATCAAGGCGAGAAGAAGTAGATAAAAAAAATAAATAAAAATACATAAATAAACTTGGAACGGGCAACTGGGACTAGGAGTTTTGATTCCCAATGGAAAGTCGGATAAATGGGTAAGGGCGGGAAATTTAGCCTTCCATGCGACCCCTAGTGAGTCTGCATTCCCTAGAAAAAAGGGTTCTTTCTTAAGTTACAATGAGGGTGGCGTTTCTCCGAAAAGTTCGTCTACATAGGTTTGCCGCAAGGCTTCTCACATCATGACTGGACTACCCCGCATAGACAGGGTATTCCCTATTCACCATCTGAGACGCACCCGGCATCTCTGTAGGCGGAGCTCCTGAAAACCGATTCTAATATTAATGATGGTATGAAATAGAAATAGAGGAAATCAGTATTCCCAATAATTTAATCCATTTAATTTCTGCGGTTAGATTGATTGATTGACAAGTTCAAAGTTTAACGTCTAGTGATCAATACTTCAGCTATGTCATGTACATTTATTCCATATCATGTCATTGTTTATTGTTCACAAGGAGAGTGACTTCTGTTGACTATAATTAAGTTTCAGCAAATATTGTTGTCGTGAAAACGTTTACTAAAAGAAATGGCATCTGCCTTTATAATAATCAAAAAATGTTAGAAGATTTGTCGGTAAATATTTATGAATTCTCAATCGAAATTTGTTTGCTGTGACCCTGAAACCAAATTTAGGTGTCGGGACAAGAACAGACGAGCTGAAAGGTGACAGGAGTCATTTTGTATCTTTTGTTTGTACGCATACTTAACTGAAGGAAGCTATACTAAATTTCTTGTCTACTACGTTTCAATAGAATTTGATGTTGAGTTGCTTCCGGACACTACCGCAGTAGATGGGGAGGTTTGGCGCGCTTAAACCCACCATTTCTTTTAATTAATGGATTAAACGTCAAGTGAGCAATATATCAGAACAAGAGAAAGTTAACCAGTTAAAAGAAATGTAAAACCAGTTAAAAGAAATGTAAGAAAGAAGAAAGAATCAAAGGTGGAAGCGACAACTTGGACAGCGAATTTTGATTGCCACTGGAAAAGGGGGAAAATGGGTAGGGGCAGGAAATTTAGCCTTCTATACGACGTTCTTCTCAAAGAAATGTAGAAGGAGTCTTTAAACTGCATAGAGCGTGGCATTTCTGACTACCTCGAATGGACAGGGCATTCTCCCATCCATTAACTTGGGACGAGCATGACAGCTCTGGTGAAATGTGTTCTCGCTTCCCCTGAAACCCGATTCAGGTGTCGGGAAAAGAATAGACGAGCTGAAAGGTGACAAGAGTCGTGTTGTATCTTTTGTTTGAACGCGTACTTGTTTTACTTAGGTTATAAGTCGGATATCGTGTTTTCTGAAGGACATTATGCTAAATGTCTTTGTTATAATTCTAAAATAGATAAATTTTTCTCCTTTTACATTGGTGCGTTTTTTGTCCAAAAAATAAACTTTTAGGAATGCATATTACATTCTTCAATTGGCTTCAACCAAACCAACATAACACTGTGCCTCAACCAGACCACCTTAAGAATGTACCTCAACCAAACCAATCAAACACTGTGCCCAATATAAATCATCCTACACGGTAGCTCAACCAAATAAATCTAGCAATATCCCATTTCTTAACTTCAACCAGAAAGCTAACAGTGTACCTCAACTTAACCAAGCCAAAAATACTCTAACAATGATTTTTAATTGAAATATTTTCTAAAGAAATCGTGTTTCTTTCTTTAATACCTGCAAAATAATCAAGAAGTATGTTTTTTTTCTTTGTAATTGTCTATTGATTGATTGATTGAATATTGTTTAACGTCTACTGAGCAATGTTTCAGCTCTATCAAGACGAGAACAAGTTTATTAATAAGTAATCACTTTGGGGTATGGAAAGGGTCATGGGACGGGAAATTCTGACTTCCACTGGAAAAGTAAGGCGAAATCAAAAGGGGCGGGGAATTTAGCCTTGTAGCTGATCATCTGCAGACCACTGAAAAAGAGCTGGCTACTAGGGTTCTTTAACGTGCAGGAAGGTTGGCATTTCTTCCAACACGTGGATGTAAATGTTCTACCAATTGTTTTGATTTCATCTGCACCGAAGGTACACCAGTTGTGGAAATCGCCATATGAGAGAGTAAATTTAAAGAAACTTCGGTATTTCATTATTTTTTAACCTCCCCTGAATGGTTGTTACTATTTGATTTTGAAAATGAAAAAAACAAGGCCTTTGCAGTAAGTAAATATTAAATGCACAGTCTGTCGAAAGCAATGAAGGAATATGGAGTAAATTTACACGAGACAAATACATTTTTTCAAAAACAAAGCAATGGAACAACGCTTTGTTCTTCATCTGGAAGTGTCCATGAGGATTTCAACATTTAGCTTTGCTCATACCTCATAGTAAGTTCATGACGCCATCTAACATCGGTTTGAGTATAATTCTGAGAGTTTCACCGTTTTAATAAATAACTAAAGTCTTAAACCTGGGCCTGTTTTGCTAATGTGTCAAAATCTTTAAAGCAGATGCTGATAATCATGTTTTATAAAGGAACTTAACATCTATTACACAATCCATAGAGAACATATTACAGTCAGGAATAATTCACAAGACTTAAGTTTAGAATCTGATGTACATTTTGCTTTCAATAGTGTGGCAAGTTTTGTGTAGCTGTTCTAATTTTGCCATTTTGGGGCCCTGTTATATTACTTACTGACGCTGATGAAAAAGACGTGCATCTATAGTGTGTCCTCGCAATTTAATGTGATTTTTTTTCTGTTGAAATATATATTGCAGGTACACAACAGAAAGTAAAGCATCAATAAAGATAACACAGAGTCAATGTCACGGACCTGACATAACAGGTTTTGACTCAACCCTTGATTGATTCACTGAAAGTGTGACAGCATTCCGGAACACCTGATGTCACTCCCGGTTTTCGTTGGAGTTAACACTATCAGTGCCTTAGTTCTTCTTGTCGTCTTTTTATTTCTGTGTATTGTGGATGTCTCACGCCCCTGTTCTGTTTTTCTCTGTTGCCGTTTTTGCCATGTCTTTGGATTTTTGTGATCATCACTTCCCTTATTCTTTCGGTATTCTACTAACGTTGTTTTAAGTCTCGTTAATAGCTGTATCATGAAGCAGATAAAAAGCATCCAGTACATAGTTATTTATGTTGAACGTGTATTTTGCAGAATATTACACTTTACAGATGTAATGAGATTCAACTAGACGTAAACAGAACCAGAAAGCATTAAAGGACCAGCTAAAGGGGAGGGGACGAAGAATAGTGTGAGATCGCGACATTTGTGAATATGCTGTTTAACATGTGATTGATTGGTGTTAAACGCTAACGTTAGAATTATTTCAGCTATACCGGGGAGTGAAATTATACATGTCAAAAATGATATCTGATTTTGGGTTCTCTACCAGTTTACACGTGTTTTCATAAAAGGAATTCCAAATGTTTTGATTTCATTTGCACTGAAGAGAAATAAGTTGTCGAAATGTACATCTGCAGAGATTAAATTTACAGGAACATCTGTATTCTGTTGTTAAGCAACTCCAATAAGACATAGCAGCAAACATAAATATATTGATGAGCTAAACAACGCGCAAAATATTTTTAACAACACCACTTTAAACTGCCAATCGAAAATCATTACAAATTGTTGAAACAGATACCTTGTCATTGTTTGCTTCGTAATTTCAGTTTAACCAGGACGAGAACAAGTATATCAATTCAACATAACTTATAAGTAAATGAAAAAGTTATTTAAGTGGAAGGTGAAAGGGAAAACGAGTTTCGATTGCCAGCTGAAAAAGGGAGAAATGGGTAGGGGCAGGAAATTTAGTGTTTTATACCGTCTTGAAAGCATGTTCTCTTTGAGAGAAGGGATCTTTACACTGCATCGAGCATGTCTTTTCTCCACTTTGTCTGCAATAGTTGCGGTTAGGGTCTCCGTCTTATGGCCCGACCACCCTGCAGAGTTTGGTTATTCCTCAATCCACCACAAGGGGAAGCCTCCTGCATTCCCGATTCAGGTATCAGTGTCAATTACAAGAAAAGTTTTGATATGTTTTTTTTAAGATAACACGATTACGCAACAATAAAATATTGCTGTTATCATGACTATTTATTATATTAAAGTAATTTTGTAGATCGCTCAGGCGTAAAGTGTAGTCCAAGTTATTACAAGGACTCCATTGGAAATAAGCGTGTACTCGGATATCAGCTATCCTGGAATCGTTATCAGTTCAAACTTAAGTTTTATAAGCCTACCTGACATATTTCATAATTGTACTCATTTGGTTTACATATTTTAAATTGCACAGGTAATTTTGATATAATCCAAGAGGGAATTTTACATTTGAAGAAATTTATTTAATTTTTATTTCAACTTTTTTTCAGATCAATAACATTGCTTTTGCCAATGCAGATAATTCTACCAATAATTATATAACAAGATTGGTGCGGAACAGGGGGGGGGGTATTTGTTAAATGAAGGATTGTAAAATCAGAAATCAGTTGCTTGTTTTTATAGAGTATTTGAACAGACTTTGTCTCGTTTGCATTCACTTATCCATTTATTGTTTTCCTGACAATAATGAACCGATCTATAATGGAAATAAGTCAGAAGAATTAGACCAATTTCCTTTGAGTGATAATGGACAAAACTAATATTATTTACACTGAATATCATGACTGAAACCCATCAAGTGGTCATATGTCAACTGTACAAACAGAAAACACACCTTCTGATTTTCTATAATAAATAATACGGCTACATTATAATTCAAGGAATAAAAGTTGAACTTTGTCAGGTTGAAAATGAATTAATATTACCAAACAAAATGTATTCCGAAACCAACCACAAGAGGAGTCTGGGGAAGATGCCTCTGGAGCCGATTCAGGTATCGAGGTCATTTACAAAAGGTATCGATATTTTTTATGATAACGATTACGCAACAATTTATTATATTTAAGTAATTTTGTGTGTTGCTCAGGTATTAAGTGTAGTCTATATGGTCTCTAACAGTCTCTCCAGTTTATTACGTTTATTTCTCACATCGAGATAGTTAAATTTTCACATTTTAAAGTTCGAGGTTTTCCCGAGAACTTTAAAATGTGAAAATTTTACTATCGAGATGTGAGAAATTATCGTAATAAACCGGAAAACAATGTTAGAGATTTTTTTCTCCATTTCCTACTCAATTTATTTGACATAAAGCGATCTCCGTAGTCTCCTGTCTCAAGTATGTCGCTATTTTGTTGCTATGATCGTTGCTATGTGTATCATTGCGCCTTTCACTGAAAATTCGTTCAGTGGAATATTTTTGATAAAAAAATAAATTGAGATATTTTAGTCATGAAAAAGCAAAATCCATTTCACTAGACAATGATGCAGGTGTTAATTTCATCAACATCCGGCTGCACTATTTCTAGAAACTGACAGAGACATTTAAATGATTGACCAATCAGCAAGTGAGATCAATTTCTAAACATGTTGATTATCAATTTGATCTAAAATTATTTGGGAAGTATTTATTTTGAACAAGAATTAGAGAAAAGTTGTTAGCATAGAAGGGCTCCATTGGATATCAGCGTTTACTACGACATCAGCTATCATTGGAATGTTATCAGTTCACACTTAAGGTTAATTAGCCTACCTGGCATATTTCATAATTGTGCTAATTTGTTTTACATATTTTCAAATGCACTGGTAACTATGATATAAATCAAGAAGGAATTTTACTTTTGTAGAAATTTTAATACTGTATCTGTTTTTTTCTTAGATCAACAACATTATAATTGCAAATACAGATAATTCCACCAATAATAGACCATATCTAGTTTCATGGTCTGCACTCCCTAATTTGGACTTTTAGACTAATCCCGGTATGGGCATTTACTGGTTCCCCTTTCCCAGTTGTACTGAGCACTAAGGAAAACAGAAATTTTCTGATGTGAATTTCTTGAAAACTGAATCATTTCTGAGAAAATCAAAGTTGTCAACATTTGAAGCATCAGAACGGAAATATTTTGAATCATTCCAATTGGTCATTTGTTCTCTATCAGTTTTCACACGTATTTCGATTTTTGGACTTCCAAAACTTTTGAGTTTATCAGCACTGAAGACACATAAGTTGTCGAAATGCGCATATGCATAATCTAAATTAACAGTAACTTCGGTATCTTGTTTATTCTTATACTAGGTTGCCCTTCGGAAATGAAATATTTCTTCCAGTGACATGCAACTGATTGCATGCTTATTAAGTAAAATTTTTTATAGTATAACTGAAATTTTTTTATCAGATTATTTATGAGATACATTGATCAATAACAAAAATCACTGAAAGTTGAATTCATCTTTCTATGTGAATAAAACACTTACTTTGAAGTTCTGGAAATATTTGTTTGTCCACATCTAAGAGGGATAACTCTTACAAAGTGTAGGGAGTGCAGACCATGAACATGGATATCATCTATTATGTAACACAATTGGTACGGAACTGGAGCATTCTTAAATGTTGGATTATTTGTCATACCATAACTATTGGCTCTACCATGTTTTGAAGAGACTTTGTCTCATGTGCATTTACTCCATATAATTTCATTGTTTTATGAGAATAAAGGACCGATCTATAGTGGAGGTCATTCAGAAGGATTAGACCCCCACTTTGAAGTGATACTGACTTCATGATAACGGACAAAACTAATATTAGTAACACTGCATATCATGACTGAAACCCATCAAGTGGTCATATGTCATCTGTAAAAACAGAAAACGCACCTCCTGATTTTCTAAAATAAATAATACGGCTACATTACAATTCAAGAAATAAAACTTGAACTTTGTCAGGTTGTAAATGAATTTATATTACCAAACACAAGGTATTCCGAAACCAACCACAAGAGGAGACCATCCGCAGCTCTGCGGGCGATGCCTCTGGAGCCGATTATCAGTTGCTAGTTTCTATCGAGTATTTGAACAGAATGTCTCGTTTGCATTTACTTATCCATTTATTGTTTTCCTGACAATAAATGGATCTATAAGTCAGAAGAATTAGACCAATTTCCTTTGAGTGATATTGACGCCATGGTAATGGACAAAACTAATATCATTTACACTGCAAATCATGATAGAAACCCTTCAAGTGGTCAGTTTTTATCTTTAAATACAGAAAATACACCTCCTGATTTTCTAAAATAATGATACCGCTACATTATTATTCAAGGAATAAAATCTGAACTTTGTCAGGTTGAAAATGAATTTATATTACCAAACGCAACACTAAAACACTTCATGAAGCATCAATGTTTATCATTTAAATTTTCTCGACTTCTTTACATTATACATGACCCAAGTATTCATTCAGTGATGAATCGGTTAATCATCTATTTTGCTTTCAATTTGATGATTGATTGATTGATTGAATATTGTTCAACGTCTACTCAGCAATATTTCAGCTATATCAAGACGAGAACAAGTTTGTTAATAAATAATCACTTTTGGGTATGGAAAGGGCCATGGGACGGGAAATTCTGACTGCCACTGGAAAAGTAGGGTGAAATCGTCAAGGGCGGGGAATTTCGCCTTGTAGCCGATCACCTACGGACCACCCCAAAAAGAGCTTGCTACAAGGGTTCTTTAACGTGCAGGAAGCGTGGCATTTCTTCAAACACGTGGACCTGAGTTTACATCCCATCCGAAAGATGGGTTGTGTATTTATTAATCCCACACAACCACGGAATGGGTCCTATTTCTATATCCCGGGACCCTAGGGGTCAGCCTCCGTTTAGGAGGGGTCACACCCCGCAAGCCGGAGATGCTAGATCCGATTTCTATATCCCGGGGTTCCCTCGGGGTCCTCTGTTAGGAAGAGTCATACTCCATTCAATTTGATGAATAGCAGCATTGACGAACTAACTTCAAATACAGTTATAAATATAAAAAACTGACGTCACTGCATATCTTGTCTATCTTCTAAAAAGATCTTCTAAATTGAAAACAAAATAGAACCAGATATCAAACATTTTGTAAATCTGGCAGAAAACAAATAACCAAAAGATCTAAATGAAAAGCCAAAATCTGCTTAAGATAGATAATTGAAAAAAGTTGTGGTGTATTAATATTTTGTTAGCTTTCTATTACAGGGATACTTTCCGTGACTAACAACATTCAAAGAGAAAATTGTAGAAAGCCACCCCCGCCCTAAAAAAAAAATATTCGATAAGATGATATTCGAAGATTTACTTGCACAAAGATACCATTGATCAATATTGTGTTGATTATGTGATTTTTGAAGTACCTGAAACGAATTTAAAAAAAAAAACGGAATACTAAAGAACAATTTTAACTCTAGAATTTTTCAAATCACAAAATACATTTTGTTCTATTAATTGGAGAAAATTGTTCGATATATTTTTTCATTCGTTTCTGTTCAGCAGTTTAGAGAAGTTAATATGGTTATCATGTTTCAAAGCAAAACAATTTCCTGTTGATATACACAGACAATAGACAATAATCATTTCTACAATGAAAAAATGATTTCGTGTTTTAGTGATTCGATTAACAAAATAATGATTGATTGACGTTTACGCCAATTTCAGCAATATTTCAGCTATAATGATAGGCAGACTAGAAATATAATTAATATAAAATAATAATAAATAAAAAAAAATTTTAATTATTGCCTACTAAATATTCTGGTTGCTTCATTTCGTATCCCAAAACGATCAATGAGATTGCCTGAAGACGAAATTAGATGATACAAAATTAAGCGTGATTGATTGATTGATTGAATATTGTTTAACGTCTACTGAGCAGTATTTCAGCTATATCAAGACGAGAACAAGTGTGTTAATAAATTATCACTTTGGGGAATGGAAAGGGTCATGGGACGGGAAATTCTGACTGTCACTGGAAAATGGAAAATTAGGGTGAAATCAAAAGGGGCGGGAAATTTAGGCTTGTAGCCGATCACCTATGGACCACCCAGTTAGAGCTTGCTACAAGGGTTCTTTAACGTGCAGGAAGCGTGGCATTTCTTCCAACACGTGCAACTGAGTTTACATCCCATCTTTCGCACAACCGCGGAAAGGGTCCTATTTCTATATCCCGGGGTTCCCTCGGGTCAGTCCCGTTTCGGAGGGGTCATACCCCGCAAACCGGAGATACTAGGTCCTATTCCTATACCCCGGGGTTCCCTCTGGGCCAATATTTAGTGTGACAATCACTAGCTCATGAAATTTAATAATTCCTTTTGGATGCACTTCCACAGGATGAGCATATTCTCATATCAAATATACATGTAGTAAAACATGATATGGAAACATTGGGACACGGACACTTATATCAAATTTGCTCTCTCTAAGATAATTTTAATCAAAACGAATAATTACACTACCTTATAAACAAAACAGTACATGGCTTTCTACTGATTCTATACCAAATGTTTCGTTAAATTTTGAGTTTGATTTTTTTCTTCCGTAGTGCGACAGTGTTTTACCAGCAGACTTGGTTCCCAGAGCTAACCCTTGACCCATCATTCAAAATTACGCTTGGTCTTGTACATTTCCTTTCAAGATGGGTCTTAAGATAAGTAGTCTATCTGATTTGTTATTTGTATGTATATAATACTGTAGAGATATAATAACGGGGTTCGTACCCATAAACCAGTTTCACTCTACCGCTAGCATTTGATAGTGCCAATATTTCGTCTGGCTATCGCGAATTTCTACAGTCTTTTGTCTTGTTTTTTTTTTATTGTGCAGTGCCCATGTTGATTGTAATTTTCGACCATTGCGATCGTTTCCTGTTATCTTTTGTTTCAATAATTTGATGGTTAGTTAAAGCCAATGTTTTTATGTTAAAACTAAGTTATACAAATACATTTTTGTAGTTTTTTTTAGCTTAATCTCTTTGATTCAGATTGATTGATAGTTAAAGTTTAACGTCCATTGATCAAAATTTCAGCTTTATCAGGACGAGAACAAGTTAATCAATTAAAATAAAATATAGGTAAAAAACAAAGAAATAGAGGTGGAAAGGACAACCGAGGCGAACAGTTTTTATAATGGTAAGGGGAGAAATAGGTAGGGTCAGTAAATTTAGCTTTCTTTACCCAGTTACTCTGCTTTCCACTGAACAAAAAAAAAACAAAAAACAAAAACAAAAAAAAAAACGCATAATTTTTCATATTCTATTTAAAAAAAAAGAAAAATGATGTAACAAGGAAAGATAANCCCCCCCCCCCCCAATTGAAAAAAATATCATTATCAAATGTAAGGTCACTTTTTCTAAATTTTACGAAGTGCTGCGGGAATCGTTAGTGTATGACCGCCGTAAGCGTCTTTTGCAATGTTGTTTTGTGAACACCAATTATTCTCGATTATTCTTGCAACTTTTCTGTTGTGCTGTTGCATTGCAATGCTATTGGGTATTAAGACAGCATATTTCCGCTCATTTATAGTGAGTCGTGAAATTTTTTGGAAAATTGATTTTAAAGAATTATGAAATTGGTTTTTTAACATTTTTAGTAGACAAGAAGTATCCAACCGTTCTTCTCATTTCAAATTAATCTTTAAAATTAATGTAACTAAAAAGAATGAAACAAAGGTGGAAGGGGCAACGAGTTTGGTTGCCACTGGAGAAGGGGAGAAATGGGTATGGGCAGGAAATTTAGCCTTCTGCACGACATCCATTGTGTCAACTCTCCTTCGAGAAAAAAAAGATTGATTGATTGCTTGATTAGTTAGAGTTTAACGTCCAGTGAGCAATATTTCAGCTACTGTGAATTCATTTAATTTCGTGGGTACCAATTTTCGTGGGTGGAGAAAAAAAGGCATTTCGTTGTGTGAACTGTTTTAGTAGACAACAAGTATCCAACCGTTCTTCTCATTTCAAAGCATTTCGTTGTGTACGTAAATTCGTGGATTGCCGCTTGTTCCATGAAAAAAAATTAATTCAAATTCATAAAATAAAGATTATAAAATTCATGGATTCAGTACCTTCATTCAGTATTGATGTCAAAACACCAAAATTCAGAACTGTACCTGTAATCAAAGTGTCACCTGTAATTAACAATTCATAGTAATGTATAGATATTTTGTAATTAGGTAACCATCTGACATAACCTTACTCCATTCGTTATTTATAAATAGACACCTGTATTGATTGCAAAATAAACATGTCTTTTTCAGCAGAACATAATTAAAACTTTAAAAGTTTAATTAATAAAATGGTATAAAAACTGAATTGAGATGGTTCTTGTCCAAACTTCTTAACTGTAAATCAACACTTTAGCGTAACTGATAAACAAAACAGGAAGCCAGTTACCGCTAATTTGTAACACCTGGAAATCAAGCATTTTGACTTATTTTGCTGCTATTAAAGGTTCAAGAGAATGCATATTTACTTATTTTTGGATATATCAGTTAGTTTTGGGCTCAGGAACAAGTGCAAGGTTTATGGCTTTCGTTGATCAGATCCTTCATTATTTTCATTCATTTGTGTTTGAAACTTGCACAAGAAAATCACATTTCGTCGAGTATTTGAATTCGTAGTTTGGGGACACTGACAAAAACCACGAATATTGGTACCCCACGAATAAAAATAAATTCACAGTATATCAGGACGAGAACAAGTTAATCAATTCAGAAAATATAAGTAAGAGAAGAAAGGAACAAAGGTGGAAGGGACAACCGGGACGAGTTTTGATTGCCACTGGAAAATGGGAGAAATGGATAGGGGCAGGACATATAGCTTTCTATACGAGTCTCAGCGACTTTGCTCTCTTCAGACAATATAGAAGAGGTCTGTATACTGCATGGAGCGTGGCGTTTCTCCACAGTTTGGTTACAAGGGTTCGCGGTCAGGCCTTCCGTATTATGACCAGACTACCCCGCATAGACAGGGCATTCCCCTATCCACCACCTGGGGATGCGCCCGGAAGCTCTGTAGCCGGAGCCCCTGAAAACCGATTCAGATGCCGGGAGAAATATAGAAATTGTGTTTTTACTCCATGGGGAAATTTCTTCAAACAGTTTGGCTACAACAGTTCGCCATCAGATAATCCGTACTATGACCTAACAATTCCGCATTGACAAGGCATTCCCCTATCCACCAACTGGGGACGCGCCGGAGCCCCGAAAACCATTTCAGGGAGACGAAGCGAAAATGTTAAACAGAATACTAGCTGATCATACAGATTGTGTAAAATGTATCATTTATGATGAAACTTAATTCCTCATCATTAACAAAGGAAATGACTTCGTAATTGATGATTTCATCAAGAAACCAGACAAAATTTATCGCACAGTATTTTTAGGTTTCCGATGTTACTCGTGTGTTTTGCAGAAAAAATATTACACCTACACTTTACATATGGAATGAGATTTGAACCACAAAATATCCAAGGTGCATTTGTGAATGTGCCGTTTAACAATGTGTTCCACGCCAACGTCAGGATTAATTCAAGAGGGAATTTTACATTTGTAGAAATTTTATTACTTTATCAACTTTTTTTTCACATCAATAACATTACTTTTGCCAATGCAGATAATTCTACCAATAATTATGTAACAAGATTGGTGCGGTAGAGGGGGTATTTGTTAAATGGTGGGTTATCAGATGCTTGTTTCTATCGAGTATTTGAACAGACTTTGTCTCGTATGCATTTACTTATCCATTTATTGTTTTCCTGACAATAAAGAACCGATCTATAGTGGAAATAAGTCAGAAGAATTAGACCAATTTCCTTTAAGTGATATTGACGCCATGATAATGGACCAAACTACTATCATTTACACTGCAAATCATGATAGAAACCCTTCAAGTGGTCAGTTGTTATCTTTAAATACAGAAAATACACCTCCTGATTTTCTAAAATAAATGCTACGGCTACATTATTATTCAAGGAATAAAAGCTGAACTTTGTCAGGTTGAAAATGAATTTATATTACCAAACACAACACTAAAACACTTCATGAAGTATTAATTTTTTATCATTTAAATTTTCCCGACTTCTTTACATTTTACATTACCCAAGTATTCATTCAGTGATGACCCGGTTGACCGGCTATTTTGCTTTCAATTTGATGAATAGCGGCATTGATGAACTAACTTCAAATAGAGTTATAAATATAAAAAAAAAGTGACGTTACTGCACATGGTCATTTTGGTACCTTGTCTATCTTCTAAATTCAAAAAATTAGAACCAGATACCAAACATTTTGTAAATCTGGAAGAAAACAAATAACAAAAAAATCTATATGAAAATCCAAAATCTGCTCAAGATAGATGAATCTTGGAAAAGTTGTGGTATTAATATTTTGTTAGCTCTCTATTGCAGGGATACTTTCCGGGACTAACAACATTCAGGGAGAAAATTGTAGAAAGCCCCCCCCCCCCCCTAAAAAAAAAGAAATTATTCGATTAGATGATATTCGAAAATTTACTTGCACAAAGATAAAGTGACCATTGATCAATATTGTGTTGTGTGATTTTTTGAAGTACCTGAATCGAATTTAAAAAACGGAAAACGAAAGAACAATTTTAACTCTAGAATTTTTCAAATCACAAAATACATTTTGTTCTATTAATTGGAGAAAATTGTTCGATATTTTTTTTTCATTCGTTTTTGTTTAGCAGTTTAGAAAAGTTAATATGGTTAACATGTTTCAAAGCAAAACAATTTCCTGTTGATATACACAGACAATAATCATCTCTACAATGAACAAGATTATTTGATGTTTTAATGATTCGATTAACAAAATAATGATTGATTGATTGATGTTGTACGCAAACTTCAGCAATAGCTATATTGATACGCAGACTGGAAATGTAAATTATATATATATATATATACACACACACAACAGTATGTCGCTGAAACGAAAAATTCCCTCAACCTTCGTATCAACTTGCACCGTGACCACATTCGGAAAAAGGAAAGATCACAGGTCATTGCATTACATTTTAATTTCACTGGTCAATGACTGGAAAAATATGGAAGTAATACCAATTGACCAAAATCGATCGTGGACAGACACACAGAGACATGCTAAAGAAAAGTTTTGGATAGAAAAACTGAAATCCACTTTGAATATAAAAATTTAAAATTTAGTTTTGCTAAAAATCCCGCCCCTACCCATTTTTTCAAACCCTTTTTCTAACTGATTAACTTCTTCTCGTTTTGCTCGTTGGGCGTTAAACACAATTTTGTAACAGTGTTGTTAATAGAATAGATGTACACATACTAACAAAATTTTTTCCCCTTCTAATGTTACATCTGTAAACAACAGCATCCAACATGTAGCTCTTAACACTTTGTTTAAACATTTGTAGTTTAGTCTTTGTAAATAGGTTTTGTTTTTTTTACTTTTTTATTGTGTTTTGATGAAGAGCCGGTCAGGTCTCGAAATATCAACTGTTATTTGATGTGCTATTTACTTTGTTCATTTTGAAGTTTATATATATATAT
>MJUU01017702.1:248371-275045 GCA_002080025.1 Modiolus philippinarum | reverse complement strand
AGATACTCCTTAGTTTTCAACAAAATAATATATCATAAAATATAGAACAAGAACAGCTACAAATCTATCATAGAATAGAAAAATATAGAAAAAAATGCTTCAAATCCATCATTTGATATCGAAAATGTATTGAACAACCTACACGTACAAGTCTATCATAGAATATAAAAAAGGACAAGCTACAAATCTGTCATAGAAAATAGCAAAAGAACAAGCTACAAGTCTATCATAAAATATAAAAAAAAGCTTCAAGTCTATCATGAAATATAAAAAAAGCTTCAAGTCTATCATGAAATATACTAAATGAACAAGCTACAAATCTATCAAAACTAGAATATTTAAAAAGAATAAGCTATAAATCTATCATAGAATAGCCCTTTTCAAAAAGTGTTGTTACCTTTCCTGGATTTGAACTTTCCTATCAAATGGCGGTACAACCAATCTTCGCTTTCGGTTATCACTCGAACGGTTTGCTTACAATACACAATTGAAACCATGTATATATTTTTATTTCTTACAAAATGAGTGCAGTGTCACAATTAACCACAGTGAACAATGACATGGTAATCTAAATTTGAACAGTTTTATTAACCGTGCTCATAATGAACAACACTTGCCGTGTTGGGTTGATAACCGGAACTGTTTATTTGCATCTAAATGCGGAAACCGAGGGGCGGGCAAAAATTTGTTTGAAAAGGTCTATATAGAAAACTAGAGGCTCAGAGACTGAACATGTATCGCTCACCTGACAAAATGAGTAATTTTTGTAAAGAACCTTTAGTACATCATTCCTGTAAAGTTTTTGTGGATTTGCTTCAGTGGTTTCAGAGGAGAAGATTAAAATGTGATTTTCCTATAGGGTCCAATGTTCAACTATATCCCGTGCTGGTGGCCATGTTTTTAATCAAATCTGAACGAAACAAGCAATCTTCGTAGAAGACCTTCCATACATCATTCCTATAAAGTTTGGTTGAATTCGCTTGCTGAAGGAGGCCCCTGATCCCCAAGCTCAAGTGCCGGGTCATGTATACGAAGTGACAAATGTATTGAATATCATTTTAATCTACAAAGAATCCGGATTTGAAAATAAAATATGTCGAGATTTCGAGGTAATAAGTCGAGCGCTCGACATAATAAGTCGAGCGCTCGACATAATAAGTCGAGAGCCCGACATAATAAGTCGAGCGCTCGACATGATAAGTCGAGTGCTCGACATAAAAAGTCGAGAGCTCGACATAATAAGTCGAGTGCTCGACAAAATTAGTGGAGCGCTCGACATAATATATTAAAAATTAAATTTTGTGTGTCCCAAATATACCACCGCAAATCCCTGTAGTGTGTTTGTCTAAATATTTAATTTTTACTCAATTTAACAAGGATAAGACGGTCATGGTCTTCAAAATAAAATAAAATTATAAAAAAATGTCACGCCTAGTAACAAAATACCGAAGTACGACATACGACATTCATATGAACATTATGTGACATTAACTGTAACATAATTTGAAACAAAATAGGAAAATGTCTGTTCTTAAATTGGAAGAGCTCATTTATAATTCGTTCCGCATATTCCTTTTAGTTACTTTATCAGAGAAAACTGTCAGAAAATCAATAAGGTATTTGCAGTGTGCAAGCAATATCCCTTTACACTAAACCAGAAATTAATCATTAATATTTTTGTCACTTTTAATGGCTTTTATCACATGTCTTGCTATTGGGCATTCGTCTTAATTTAAATTTAGCATCAGCCTACAAAAGACACTTACAAAAAATAACTTAATAAAAAAGAAAAGCATATTACACTGTTGAAATATACTTTACTTCTCATTTCCGATGATACGGGATTTTGAGTCGTGTTAGTCACCGGAAAAAATTGTACTACTATACGAAAAAATCAATACATCAATACTTCAAGAGGAGTCAATTCAGGTTAATTGTTTTCGTCAATTAAAATAAGAAATTTTTAGGTTAAGAATTGTCGTGTATGAAAAATAATAAGTACATTTCAATTTCATAAATAGTTTATTTTTAGGTGGTACATATTTATTTCAATTTTTTAATAGGTTGACAGGTTTGCAACCATTCCTGGTTACTGATATTCCGCTTTTAATTACGTGACTTCCTATTTCGAAGGTCCCGTTTTGAAGGCATTTATATTTAGAATTTTTTGTTCTTCCAAGTTTGGTTATTGGAAAGAATAATTTCCTTTTCTGTAATTTTGGCACAAATACAAATGTATACGACGTAAATCTGACGATATTTGTACTAGTATGAGAAATGTAAAACTTAATTATGCAGTTTTATGGCAGTTTTAGTAACTTTCACAATGGATATCATAAATAAACGTAATAAATAGCACCCTTGATAAAAGTAAATACTATTAAATAGTCATTTTACTCTTGTCTTTGATAAGCATATTGTATGCTATTAGGATCAACACTATGTTTCTGAGTAAATCTAACGATATTAAGAACTAGTTTTATTTATATACATTCAACAGAGGTATTGACCGGCACATGAACTTCTTAAGATCGTTAAGATCGTTAACTGCATATGTTGTAGCTATTAGCAGCTAACTTCCTACAGTGATTATAGATGTAAAAAAAATAAATATATTGAGTTATCTAGTCTTTAATTTGTTTAACATTTATTGAAGTTTTCTAGTGAGTTTTGATAGAGGTTGTGTTAAACCTGTATACGAAAGTGGACAAGACAAACTTTTTCAGTCACGGAAAGCGTACGAAGTTAAACTCAAGAGAACCCTTTGATGCAGTAACTTTGTATTTGGTAGCTTACGGCAAACCTCGAACACAAAATTATGTGATCTTGACCTATATTTCGCGGTCCAGTGGCCAGTGTAAATTGTTTTGCTTAAGTCTGTTTCTCAATAAATACAAACTAGAAGTTAATGATATAAGTGAATAGCTTGGTCTTGGTTAGTACATGTCAGTCTGGCTTTTGACTTTGACCTCAATATTGCGGTTTATTGCCCAGTTTTGAGTTTGTTTTTTGTTTTGTTTTGTTTGTTTTGTTTTTTTTGCTTAAGTCTATTTCTTAATAACTACAAGCGATAAGTCAATGATATTTAGTATATACTTGCTCTAATTGGTTAGTTCATTTCAGTCTACCATCTGGCTTTTGACCTTGACCTCAATTTTACGCTCCAGCGCCCAAGTTTTTTGCTGATGTTTGTGTCTCAACCACAACTGCTTTTCAACGATATATGGTATATAGCTTGGTCTTGGTTGGTGCATGTCAGTTTGGAATATGGCTTCTGACCTTGACCTGAATTTCATGGTCAAGTTTTTCTTATTTGAATAGATTTTCAATTACTGTAAGTTTTAGGGTATTGATATTTGGCATGAAAATTGCTCCAGTAGTACATGACAGCCTGTCATATGGATTTTCACTTTGACCTCCATTTTATGGTCTAGTGAGCATGGTTAAGTTTTCCTATTAGATCTGATTCTGAATAACTGTAGATGGAAGGACAATAATATAAGTTATGTAGGTTGCTCTTAAGTGGTGCCATATGTTTTTTTTCTGTGACGTGAATTTCATGGTCTTTTAATTCTAAGTTGAGGATTTTTTAGTATGTGGATTAGGCTTAGTTTGGCAGTACATAAGAGATGATCATATGACTTATATGTCTGTGATTTCAATTTCATGGTCTACAGTGGGCATGTTTTTTTTCTGATAAGGCCAGTTTGATTTTTCTCATCAGATTTTGCTACGAAGCAAGGACAGACGGGACATCTATAAGGGTACACTCTTGTTTTTCCTGCTCAGTAAAACAAAATCATTCTATTGCAATAATTTGTTCTCCTTCTGCCAAAAATACTATTACATTTTAGACGTACATTTTGTTTTATGCATTTTTGTTATTATTTCGTTCGTTTGTTTAAATACTTTTAAAATCAACATTGTTGAATAAGTACAGTTTTGAATCTTTTGTTATCCTGTGTTTTTATGAAATTGAATTTTGTTAAATACCATTGGTTTACATGTTACAAAGTGTAATGCTTTGAAAATAATGTTGACCAAATGCATCTCCTTTTTATGCCAGGCCCAGGTATTGTGTTCTCATTTTAAAATGCAGACAATATTGCATGACAGATTATACAATTAATGTCCTTAGAAGAGGTCTAAATCCAAAATTTTAAGCTGCAATTGGGTTATTTCCGGAGGGCTTTAGCAAGAGGGAAATAACCTCAGTGCAGTTGACAATTTGCAATATTCACCAATTTCATGGGGCGTAACTGTCTTATTATACCGAACAAAAATCAACAGAGCAGAGAAATATGTTATCTATATGTCTCTGAACAGACTTTGCAGCTTTGTTTAGGTTATTCCCCGGTGAATAATATGGTTATTCCATGGACATTGCAACTTACAGGGTTATTCACCAGTGGATGAAAGGGTTATTCCATGGACATTGTAATTTTTGGGGTTGTAATAGGGTTATTCACTGCCAGCAACAATAAAGAACGAAAATATCCAAATTATTTCAAGTCATACGACTATATCTCAAACAATAAAATTGATTCTTTATTATGTAAGGAATAATAATTTTCAACTAATGACTTCCAATGAGGTTTATATTATGATATGTCAGCAATGGTGTTATTATGACACATCTAAAATTAACTAGAATTTTGTTTTTGATACAAAAACGATATCTCCCCAAGTCTGTAATGTTCTTTGATAAAACACAAGTTTTATATTGCCACCGGGTGGCCGATAATTCAAGCAAGACGATATTCACAATTCAGCATGATGGTCAACAATCCTGTGAAGTTAAGTTGAAATCCTTTGAAAGATGTGGGAGAATTAGCGTCCACAAACTTAATTTAGAAAAATTCTGAATCAAAAAGGTGCATAACTCCAACAAAAAATTGCCGATCAATCCCGCAAGACGATGTGCATAACTAAGCATGATGGTCAACAGTGCTGGGAAGTTTGGTTGATATCCGATGAAAGGTGTAGGAGAATTTGCGTCCACAAACTTGATTTTGCAAGCGTCCACAAACTTGATTTTGCAAAATGCTGGTCAAAAAGGGGTATAACTCCCCATAAAAATTAGCTGATCAATCCGGCAAAACGAAATGCACAACTAAGCATAATGGTCAACAGTCCTGTGATTTGGTTAAAGTCCGATGAAAGTTGTAGGGGAATTGTCGTCTTCAAACTTTGTGATGGACGGACGGACTGACAGACGGACGACAGACGGAAATGACAAAACAATAGGTCAACCCTTTAAGAGGAGAAGTCATAGTATTTTTTCCGATCATGGCATTTAAAATGTGAGTAATGTCACATCTTTCCTAGAGTATACTAGTAATACATCACTAAAGTGAGATAATAATGATTTCGTCCAAAAATGGTAGCTAAGGTATTGGCCAATGAAACCTAAGCAGTAGTACCAAGTCATATGGTACAAAAATAATTCATTGTACATATATTCACTGTTTTGGTTTCTCAAGTGACATTTTCCACTTAAAATTATACATTTTTGTCCTGCAATAGGACAAAAAGTATGTTGTTTCATTCTGTGCTTTATGATGTACACATATGGATTTACGTTAATTAATGTCCCGTTTTGCAATTGTCAAGTTTAATGTAGACCTATCACAAAGATACAGAAAAAGTACAAGAAATAAATGTTTACACTTATTGTGAATGGAAATTAAGTTGTTGATTAAAATACCCACCGACAGAAAGAAGTCAATGGTGTTTGTTATTGTTTACAGGGCGAAAATAAAGGTTTTCTAGTTGGCATAAATGTATGCGTGATTTTCATTTTTGCTTCAAAACGCCACATGAAATTTAAAGTTCCTCCCATTTGTTATACTCTATGCATAATTATTCAGTGTGTGCAACGATAAGTTTTGTCCAAAATTTTTCACACACAATGTATGTAGCACGCCTTTTTCTTTGTTTTTTTTTCTTTATCAGCTAAAAATTAAAAAAAAAATAACTAAATTTGCAGTTGCGAGCAATTACTGATGTCACCCGAAGGCGACCAATTTGATCACTCATCTCATTCGCAGCCCCAAAATCAACTTTATTGAAATCGGACAAAGTTTTTAAACTTTCACGTATTTTGGTGGCCATCTTGGAAATGGCAGAAATTTTGCACACTTACACAATTTCTGCACAGCAGCTCCTGAGATATTGAATCCTGAACTTTTAAACGTAAAATAGCGGCCATTTCGGAAACGGTGGTCATTTTGAAAATTTTAAACACACGGCATACAACTTCTCATGGTGATCCATCTTTGTGCAAAGTTTTGAAATCATTTCATTTAGTCATTTCAAAATAATCTCAAGAATAAACAAGAATTATTGGAAGAATACGTGACATGATAATAATCAGAAGAAACGTAGAATAACAAACATGTCACCCCGAGTAATACCATTATGACTAAGTTTGGTTATATATTATTGGACCAGTAGTTTCTGAGAAGAAAATCTTTTGCATAGGGTCCAATGTTAAACATATTCTCCCCAATGGCGGCATATTAGATAAGGCATGTCGGATATAACTTTAAAAGGGAACTATCAATGGACAATTGTGACCAAGTTTGTTTCGAATTGGCCCAGTGGTTTCAGCGTAGAGGGTCTTTTAATGAAAGGTATACAACGGACGGAAAACGGACGCCAAATGATGGCAAAAGCTCACCCTGACATAGCCAGGTTAGCTAAAAATGAGTTTAAAAATTAAAAGTTATGCTAAAAAGGATATCGTAGAAATGTGATTATGCACATTCATTCCTACATAATACGCCTTATAAATGAGTAATCAAAGAGAGTCTAATATTCTCCCAACACGTCTAATTATACTGCTTATATTGATAAAATTTTACTACTCATGCATTTAAGTTATACGTTTAAAGTACATTAGGGTGCAGACATAACCTCTTGTCCGAGTGTTTGGGAGCAGAAATAAGAACAATGAAGTTAACTTGGAGCAGTTATAGAACCCTGATCGCTTATAATCTGTCATAGAATCCAGACGGCTCTGACCTGTGATAGAGCCCTGATCGCTCTAACCTGTCATAGAATCCTGACTGCTCTGACCTGTCATAGAGCCCTGACTAATCTGACCAGTCATAGAGCTCTGGTCGCTCTAACCTGTCACAGAATCCTGACTGTTCTGTCCGAGAAGATAGAATTAATTTATCAAGATGTAAGTCTTGTAAATTTCATTCAAAGTCCGTAAAAGTTGAACAATTAATGAACTGTATATACTCTAAATCTGATGAGATAAAAGCAGTAATCAGTTAAGGGCTGTATGACCAAAACAAGTAAGAGCAGACGGGCTCTACCACCCGAACAGGTCAGCGCAGTTAGGGCTCTAAGAACATTTCTAAAGTTAACTTTATATTAGATGCACAGTTTTATATCATGTATCAAAATATCAGCAAAGCATAAATATATATTGTAAAAATGATATTTTCAGTATCTCTATTTATTATATGTACGAACTTTTTATCTCTTTTTCAGGTAAACTAGTGCCTTTTCTTGAATTTGTCGTGTCAAGTGCCTCTATTTTCACCATCCTTACTATCAGCATAGAAAGATATAGAGTTGTATGTTATCCTCTAAGTGTAAAAGAAAAGCCTAGACAATTCTTTCGAATACTTGCAGTAATATGGATTCTAGCAATCATTACAAGTGTTCCTATTTTGCCAATTATCGTTTTCAAGAACAGTCGTTTCAAGGATGGAACGCCAATTCAAGTGTGCCGAATTCCAGTCCGCGAAAATTGGCACAGGATATATTTTATTTCAAATGCTGTGCTCATCTATTTATTACCTTGTGTTACATTGGGTATGTTATATCTTAGACTTTGCTCAGTTCTTGTACCAAGACAAAATTTAGACGATGTCACAAACAATATGCAAAGTCACACGCATAATGAGAAACTAAGGCTTCGTTGGCAAGTTATCAATATAATTGTAACAATTGTATGTGTATTTTTTATCTGTCATCTTCCATATCGAATAGTCAGTATATGGATGATGCTGGAGAGTAAGCGGAAACTGCTATCAATGGGATTAGAAGCATACTTGAATATCATTTACTCATCTCGTCTCTTGTTATATACTAACCATGCATTAAATCCCATACTGTATAATTTTGTATCAACAAAGTTCCGAAAGGCACTTCGATTCCTATTTTCAGCTAAGCGGAGGAATAGCAGCTACCTTTTGTATGAAAGAAGAAAATCTCCAGAACATCCGATACTCAAATCGAGTAATCAAGTGCGTTTTCACATAAAATGTTCCAAACCGAAAGACAGAACTCCTGTTCGTCATCACGATTCGAAATCTTCAAGCTCAAGTAGTCGGGGAAAATTGAATGACTTTTCTCCGTTATACAGAAGATAAAAATGCACCATTGTGGCAATAATTTGAGAAAGACGCATAAAATAAAGGATCTCACCAAAAGTGATTCTAAATGAATAACATTGAATACAACTAAAATCTGCAATGCCATTCAGACAGTATCATAAATGTTTTGGTTGTATCTTATCAAGTTGAAAAAATACTGAATTTATGACGCTCAAACTAACACCAAGGTGCGCATATTAACAATGTCAATAAAAAATATTTGTTGTGCTCAAGTCATCATAAAAGTATTGTATACAATAATTGTTGAAAATTGAGACAAAATATATGTATTATGTATATGGTAGTCATTTGGCTATTTGGAATGGACAGATAAATTAAGAATTAAATCAATGCTGTGGCCAAATTAAACTGTCTTTAAAACATCCATACACTCATCATTGCTCCTAGGGCGAATTTTACATTCGCAGTGCACAAAACCACTGCTTCTAAAGTGCGACTCGAGTTAATTGGTGAAGTAAATGAGAACCGTCAATTCAAAACGAATAATCCAAGGACAATGGCAAAATCGGAAACAAAAAAGAAATAGAGACACAACACGGGTACGACACAGAAAAGAAAAATGCAGACACACACAACCAAAGATGAACAACACGGACCCAATCAAAAAACCATGGATGAGATCAGGTGCACCGGTAGAGTAAGCATCTTAGGTAGTTTATGTAACCCGGGATTGTGATGTATTGTGGGTATAATCAGGCGAAATGTACATTCGGTATGACGATAAAAGTGGAATTAAGGCCATCAGTTCTATTAAGGTCATATTTTACTTCAACAATAGAATGTAGAAGATGGGTAAAATGTCGAGATAACCGACCGTCATAAAATAGAATTTTGAATAGTAAAAAAATAATTTTTATTATTTAACATAAGGGACTAATTTCTTATATAAAAATAATATTCAAAATTAAAAAAAAAATAAAATCTGCTATTAAAAATTTGATATTTAAAAAATCGATTTTATTATATCTTTAAAAAATCGATTTTATTTTATCCTTCAAAAATACATATTTTTAATATTAGAGAATATGTTTTGTTTATTTATTTATTTTTTTTTTATTTCAGAAAATCATTTTCTTCTATTAAAAATTCATTTTTAAATATTTGAAAAAATAAATCAGATTTTAAATAGTGAAATTTCATTTTTCAATACTAGAAAATCCTTTTTGATCTTAAAAAAAATATCTTTTTTAATATTAAAATAATTTTCAATATTAAAGAAATCAATTTTATTTTTTAAATTAAAAATTCATTTTTATTTTAAATTTAAAAAATCAATTTTATTTTTTAAATTAAAAAATCAGATTTATTCTTTAATATGAGAAATAAGTTGATTTTTTTAATATTAAAAATAGGCTGCTTTTGAAACGCAGTCGATGCCAAGTAAACACTTAACAAGAGGTTACTTTTATTTTATTTCATTTATTTATTTTTTTTGTGATGATGTTAAAAACTTGAAAGCGTAATCTGGAAACTCGCTTCAGTCGTAAGCCGTTTTTTATGTTCACTTTGCATTTATTTCATAGGTGATGAATTTTTAATATTAAAATGTAACGAATTTCCTATTTCTAAAATCATTTTTAAATATTCAAAATCGAACTGATTATTTGAAATAAAAAAAATCATTTTAAATATTAACAAGTTGTGTTTCTGAAACACTACATATGCCCCCAGATTCCACAGTAAAATATATGAAAATACCAAATTTCACCCCTTCTTGACCCCTATGACCTTGACCTTTGACCTAATTTTTTGGCATATTTATGCTCCTCTAGACAAAACCTGTACACTTGCCAAGTATTAAAAGTCTATCTTACATAGTTAAAAAGTTGTTTATTACCATGAAAACACCCAATTTAACCCCTTTATTCTGAAACAGATGAAGCCCCTTTGGGCCTCTTGTTCATTGAAATGGTTTTAATTGTTAAAAGTAGCTGTTTAAACATGCTATAAGAATCTAACTGAAATATACTGCATCAAGATCCGACAAAAAATTTAAAAAATCATTTTGTTCCATTTGTCCCCCTTTGGGCCTCTTGTTTCTCGAAAACGATACATGCTTCCTCAAATCTGTCGAAATACTCCAGTTGCACAATTTTATTAGCAATAACATAAAACAAACCCCGTCTCAATACAATAAATAATAAGGATTCTACAGTCAAATATGTGAAAACAGCCAAATTTACCCCTTTTTAACATCTGTAACCTTGACCTTTGACCTGACCTAATTTTTTTGCATATTTATGTTCCTCTTGACTAGACCTATTCACTTGCCAAGTATCAAAAGTCTACCTTATATAGTTCAAAAGTTATAGCCAAGGTCAAAGTTTCGGACGCACAGACAAACAAACAGACAGACAAGACAAAAACAATATGCCCCCCGATCCTCGATCTTGGGGCATAAAAATCGATCTGATTATTTAATATTAAGAAATTAACTTTTAATATTTAAAAAATCCAATTAAATGCGACGATTATTAAATGTTAAAAGTGATTTTTCTAATGTTAAAAATTGTTTTTTGGGTATTAAAATATCTTTTTTAAATATTAAAAATTGGGGAATTAATGCTCCAACGGCTTGACACACACACTTTTGTTATTGCGATTCCTTAATATTAAAATTAATCTCTGAATTTGCAGTAACTTACTATAAAACGATATATTCTGTATCCTCTTTGAGAAGCGAAATTTAACAATTACCTGAACCCGTTTAAAATCGCATTTTATCAATTTTGTTTACAATTTCAAGGCAGTAACCATCCCAGGTGAAACTGTACACCGTGCAATCAGGGTAGCGACTAACTGTACGCAGGGTAGTGCAAAACAAACCAAAATAGGCATGCAGACGAAAAGTAACTTGATTATTTTTTTCATTTTATAAGGATATTATGCTTTACTTCGATTATTAATATGAGATTCGTAGGTGCAAATGCATATTATGTGTCAATTTTAGGTTGTTTTGATTGTTTAAAACTGTATAATTAGCAAAAGTTTTACTGTACGCAATTTTGCCAGGGTAGGACTAGGCGTACAGTATGTAGCGACTTACTGAAAGTCAAACTGTACGCAGAGTAGGATTTTAACTGTACGCAGGGTAGGACTATGTTTACAAACAAATTAGCGTATTATTTCTTAGAAAGAGTATATATTCACCCTGAATGGAACCTAAGTGTTGATATGTAATTGCTATGAGCTGTTTTGTTTACTTGAACTTATGTCAGAATCAATTGAATAATGAAAGTCTGTAGATAAAGGACAAAACACAAAAACCACAGTCATCTCTTTATTACTATATTATTTATTTAACGAGGATTATTTCCATATGACCTTTTCAACATACAAATATGTGACAGTGAGCATTTTAATATTGGACACGGTACAAAAAGAGAAACGTAGCCGATATTTCAATAGTTGAGTATAAATATGTGTATGACATTTGAGCTGTATTTTCATTTCAATACCAATTGCCAAAACATCCTATCTTGAATATATATCTATGCATATCTATGCACAGTCACATTAACTCCTTAACTCGCAGAAATTTCGTTTATTAAAATCAATGCTGCCAACGACTTTCTTCTTATTATGCATTATAAATTTCATGTCAGTTGTCAGCTACGTATGCCTGCAAGTACTGTCCCGACGGCTTGGATCTTTCCACGGTATAATTGACCACCTTTTCCAATGCCCATAGTCATGCTGAATTATATTTCAAGAAAAAAATCGATTGTAATTCAACATTATACAAATTAATCGGAAGTTTTAATATGAAATACTTTAAAAACAGATGGTACGTCGAATAAGAAAATACTAAAAAAACTATATTATATTATACTATATTTTTATTTCATTAAAAAGTACTATTTTTTTGCTTGCAGCCATGGGATTATAGAATAATTTATAATTAAATAATTAATTTTAATTAATTAATTACTGGTAACTAATTAATCAAATAATTAAATTTTAAATTAAATTAATTTTTTTTAAAATAATAGATTATAAACTGATATTATGATATTGTTTAAAATTACGTATTGTCTAAGATAAACATTTAGATTCAACTATACTTACCGACATTGTTGTAGATGTGTTCTAGTAAATCGATTTGACCGATAATTAACAAAATACGGAAGGAGTTTGTGTACAATTTATGCAATCTTTATATACACCGGTTGACGTATTTAAAATAAATTATGATACCAATTTCTGTTGACAAGTATGTTGGAGAAAAAAGAAATAACGACAGTAGATTACCGAAGGAACCAGCGAAGTCATGATAACAAAAAAAGTCATGGCAAAAACGGCGACAGAGAAAAAACAAAGACAAAACAAGGACGTGAGACAGCCACAAGGCACGACAATAAAAAGACGACATTAAGAACTAAGACACTCATAGTGTGAACTCCGATGAAAACCCGGAGTAGCATCGGGGTAAGCTTGTTATTTCCTGCTAACTACACCCGTCACACTAAGGCAGTTCGATCAACAACTATTTTATTGGTCTATACGAGGGAAATCCGGATCAGAATAAGGAGTGACCAATGAAATCCACCAAAAAGGTCAGTCTGTGACGTCAGACTTTAACCATAGTTCGACAAGAGTCGAGTTGACTATCATTCTTGTTTGACAAGACATGCGCAGTTAATCATAACATTGCGTAATCTCCCGGTACAATAGTGAGTTCGATCTTGCTGTTGTTGAACAATAGTTATGGTTCGAACTGCCTCAGTATCAGTGAGTCAATCCAGGGTTGAGTCAAAACCAGTGAAGACGTGAAATCTAGCTGAAAATGTCCGTTGTCATTTGGGACACAGACACGTCATATCTGTCAATGATGTCATGTCATAGGCTGGAAAGATACATATATGTAGGTATATTGCTGCTCAGAAAGGGAAAGTTAACAATTTTGAAGTTACAATCATCCGAGACGTTTGTCATGAAGATTAGTTTTTAAACGTCAATCTTCGTCAATGTATATCAAAAGATCTAAGTACGAAGCTGGGGTAGGTGTATCAGTAGTTTCTTTAATTCCAAGCTCACTTGAATAGATCTGGTGTAAATGTTCCGTGAATTTTGGATTATTAAGAGAAATTTAATCGTCTATGTAGCGGAAGCTGAAATTAATATACTGGGCTAAATGTGTTTTTTTTCTGTGTCAGCCCTTGTAAAAACTTGGCCTCATACGAAATAAAAAAAGATATCAGCTAAAAGTGGCGCGCAGTTAGTTCCCACGGCAATACCTATTGTCTGTTGAAACGCGGCCCCATCAAATATATATATAATATTAAGTAAAAAACTAACAAATTTATTTATTTATCTATTTATAGTTTCTGTTATTTGGAGAGAATGTCAATGATTCAATCCACCTTACTTCAAAGATCAATCTGTTCCACTTATTTCGTATTCCTACACTAAACCCATTGCAACTTCCATTTTCAATTACAAACGGGTATTGCGTGATTTCAAAATTGACGACTTCAAAGCCAAACCACCTGATTGCGCTTGCTCCACTTTCCCCTTCAATTACAGTCCGGCTGGACACGTAATAACCGGTGACCTAAATATTATAGACAATATCAAACTAAGAGAGGTTTTTTTCAAAAGGTCCCAAATTCCGTGAACCCCGGCATATCAACTGGAAGTACAACTTCAAAATTTTGATGGATGCAGTTGAGGACTATGCGAGGAAGTGGGCGAAGAAAGAGAAAGAAGATGTCGAGACGCTGTCCGACTGGATCAGGTCCATTAAGTCGTTAATTGTGAATCGTATTCGGCGTTTGAAAACATCAATGAAATCCAGAAATCCCAGTATATTTGAAGATCCCCTCGTTAGGAAAACTATGGACAACCTCCATGAAAATTACGTCATTGTCCCTGCAGACAAAGCTTCTAACAACATACTGTTCGTGTGTAAGAAACACTATCTTGACTGTCTGGTTAAAGGGATGGGAATTGACAGTTCATCAGGAAACCCTACTTATACTCCCACTACACTATCAAGGTATTATAGAAAATCACAACTCTGTTTTAGCATCCTTTGGCATCAAAGCGGATGATGATAACAATCAGCTCCCCTACATCTACTGGGTCCCTAAACTTCATAAGAACCCATACAAACAGAGATTTATTGCGGGGTCTTCCAGCTGCACCACTAAGCCACTTTCTAAGCTCCTTACAACTTTATTGACCGCAGTCAGAGATGGCCTGAAAAGTTACTGTGATAAAGTCTACTCCACGAGCGGCGTCTATCAGATGTGGATTCTAAAAAATTCTAAAGATCTTCTCGAACAACTATCCTCTAGCAGTCTTACCCATTACCACAGCATACAAACCTTTGATTTTTCTACTCTTTATACTACCCTGCCACACAATAAATTGAAAACAGTAATTTCGGATTTGATACATCAATGTTTCTGCACTAAAAACGGAGAGCGCAGATACACTTATTTAGTAGTAGGAAAAGACAAAACATATTTTGTAAAGAACCACAATGAGTCAAACAAGAAGTACACTGAGAATGACGTAATCAAGATGTTGGAATTTTTAATAGATAATATTTTTGTCGAATTTGGAGGCCGTGTTTTTCAACAGACAATCGGGATTCTCATGGGAAATAACTGCGCGCCACTTTTAGCTGATCTCTTCCTTTTTTCGTATGAGGCGAAGTTTTTACAAGGGCTTACACAGAAAAAACAAAAACATTTAGCCCAGTATATTAATTTCAGCTTCCGCTACATAGGCGATGTACTTTCTCTTAATAATCCAAAATTCAAGGAATATTTACACCAGATCTATCCCAATGAGCTTGAAATTAAAGAGACTACCGATACACCTACTTCAGCTTCGTATTTAGATCTTTTAATTTACATTGACGAAAATGGACGTTTTAAATCTAAGCTGTATGACAAACGTGATGATTTTAAATTCCCACTTGTGAACTTTCCCTTTCTGAGCAGCAATATGCCTACCTCTCCAGCCTATGGAGTGTACATTTCACAGTTGATTCGTTACTGTCGGGCATGCAGTTTATACAGTGACTTTTTAGTTAGAGCAAAAACACTGTCGCAAAAGCTGCTTAGTCAGGGATTTGTTCAGCCTTTGTTACTTTCATCCCTTCAGAAATTCTATGGCCGTCACCATGACATCATTGACAGATATGACGTGTCTGTGTCCCAAATGAAAACGGACATTTTCAGCTAGATTTCACGTCTTCACGGATTTGACATAACCGGATTTGACACAACCCTTGATTGACTCACTGATAGTGTGACGGGTGCCGCTAGCGGAGCAGGACATGTTTACCCATCCGGAGCACCTGATGTCACTCCCGGTTTTTATGGGAGTTCACACTGTCAGTACTTTAGTTTTTCGTGTTGTCTTGTATATTATACTGTAAAATTTTAGTTTTGTCTTTGTTAGAGATGTTTGTGATACCGATTTGACCTTGTGATTGTTTGAATACTACATAGTTTACAGAAGATTTACAAAACTTTACTGTGGTACTGTTTGAGGGTTAGAGAAGTAACATGTGCCATGGATTTCAATTGGTTTTGTCTAAGGGTTAGAAAATGACATTAACCAATCCGCTACCAAACAGATCTTTCAAAACAATATGTGCCTCACAGATAGTGTGACGGGTGTCGCTAGCGGGGCAGGACATGCTTACCCTTCCGAAGCACCTGATGTCACTCCCGGTTTTCATGGGAGTTCACACTATGAGTGCCTTAGTTCTTAATGTTATCTTTTTANTATAACATCAATGTCTATTAACAAACTTGAAAATGAAACCATTAAACATTTGGATTATTTTGACTATCTATGTCAGCCATGGCCCAGGTGAGCGATACAGGCTCTTGAGAGCCTCTTGTTTTTATCTGTTACCGTTTTTGCTATGGCTTTGGACTTCGATTTTTGTAGTCAACGCTTCCCTTGTTCCTTCGGTATTCTACTGCCGTTGTTTCAATAATAAATTAGTCCTACCTTGCGTACTGCTTAGTCGCTACCAACTTTACGCTTAGTCCTACCCTGATTTTTTGGTGTACAGTAACTTATTTTGGTTATTGTGACTTTAATTTATATGCTTACATATTTGAGACAGATAAAGGTTATTTGTGTAGTTATTTTACAATTGCCGATACACATATAAATATGATACAAATTCCATATGATAATGAAGTTATTTTTCGTCTGCATGCCTATTTTTGGTTTGTTTTGCACTACCCTGCGTACAGTTAGTCGCTACCCTGATTGCACGGTGTACAGTTTCACCGGGGGTGGTTACGTTGACGGAGCTTGGTTTTCACTATTTTAGAAACATATTAAAAACAAAGCATCAATTACAAAAGCCAAGAGTCGCATATACTTTAGCACATACCGCATACCCATTTATTATACATAAACCAAATCCCCCTTAGAAAATGAATATACATCGTTGTGAATTATTTATAACTAATTTGTGTTGATTTAACTTTTGCATTGTATTCGTATTTTTAAGTCGTCAACCCTGTAAACACGTACAGCACGGCTTACTCGGGTAATATCTATGGAACACGTTTTGGGTACTATAGTTTTCGTCCATAAATGGTATTCTTGGGCGTTCAAATATGCCTAGTTTCTTTACTTTTGGAAAAATATACCATTTTTAGACAAATATTTTGAATATAACAGCAGCTGGTGGTTCCCTTTAGAAATTGTATCCGGCAGGTCCATACCTCATTCAAGATGGCCACCAGCGGGGAATATACTTTTTACACTGTACACATTCAAAGATATTCTCAGAAACTACTAGTCCAATTTGAACCAAACTTAGTCATAACGGTCCTTAGATAGTCCCTTCCCAAAAAAGGTACTCCGACAAGTCCGTACCTCATCCAAGATGGCTGCCAGCGAGGAACATAGTTTTAACATAGGACCCTATGGGAAAACACATTCAAAGATCTTCTCAGAAACAACTAGTCCAATTAGACCCAAATTTAGTCACAATGGTCCTTAGATGGTCCTTTCCAAAAAAAAAAGTTTTCCGTCAGGTCCGTACCCCATCAAAGATAGCCACCAGCAGGCGGACCGTATGGAAAAATGCATTCAAATATCTTCTTCTCAGAAACGACAAGTCCAATTAGAACTAAAATTAATCACAATGGTCCTTAGATGGTTCCTTCCCAAAAAGGTATCCGACAGGTCCGTACCTCATTCAAGATGGCCGCCAGCGGGGAACATAGTTTTTATATTAGACCCTGTAGTAAAACACATTCAAATATCCTCTTCTCAGAAACGACAAGTTCAATTAGAACCAAACTTAGTCACAATGATCCTTAGATGGTCTTTTCCAAAAAGGAATCTGACAGGTCCGTACCTCATTCCAGATGGCCGCCAGCAGGGATCGAAGTTTAACATTGAACCATATGGGAAAATATTCAAGACTTCTACTATGAAATCACTGCGCCAATTGAAACCAAATTTGGTCACAATAGTCCTTGAGTTGCCCCTTTCAAAATAGTTTCGCTTGTGTCCGGACCCTATCCCAGATGGTCGCCAGCGGGGACCATAGTTTAACATTGCACCCTGTCTGGGAAAAATGTTTAAAAATCTTCTCTGGAACTACTTGGCCAATTGAAGTAAAACTTGGCTATAATAGTCCTTAGATAGTCAACTTTAGAAATTGTGTCGCTTGGGTCCGTTCCTGATCCAAGATTGCCGCCAGGAACCGAAGTTTAACATTGAATCCTATGGGAAAATATTCAAAATCTTCTCCACTGAAACAACTAAGCCAATAGAAATCAAACTTGGTCACGATAGTCCCTGGGTGGTCCCCTTTCCAAATTATGTCGCTCATCCAAGATGGTCACCATCGAGGACCATGATTCAACATTGATCCCTATGGGAAAAAAATGTTTAAAAGTCTTCTTCTCTGGAACTACTTGGCCAGTTGAAATCAAAATTGGATATAATAGTCCTTCGACTGTCAACTTTAAAAATTGTGTCGCTTGGGTCATTACCCGATCCAACATGGCCGCCAGTGGGGGACATAGTTTATATTAGATTCCATTAAAAGAATTACATGTAGGTCTCTGAAACCACCAATCAAATTGGAGCCAAAATTGATTAAAAAAATCCTTAAAGGGCCCATAAAGAATTTGCATCTGGCATGCTGCATCAAATCCAAGGTGGCCTCGTGCAGGGAAATAAGTTTAAACTCTGGACCCCTAGTGTCCCTAACGGACATGCCATTAATCTCCTTATATAATAAGCCATGGTCCAGGTGAGCGATACAGGCTCTTGAGAGCCTCTTGTTTTATTTTAAGCGCAGTCCTTACGTGCAAGGCAAACAAATCATTCAAGTATAGTAATTGTAAAATTGAAGACATAATTTGTTTCTGTCAAAAGGCGTTTGATTTAATGCTGACAGGAGTAAAAGATCATGACGAAGAGTTCAATAATTAACTCAATCGACTCGCCATCTAGTAATTTGATCATTTTCTTATTACTATATTCCATTGTTTGCAACGATATAAAAGACTAATAAATCCACCCGATATATTGTCACGGAACAGAAGTTCTGTCATAACATTTGTTCCAAAAGGATAAAATATTATAGAATATCTTTTCCAAAGGAACAAATGTTACAGCATTTGTTAATAAAGGAATAAACGTTATATAGCAGATGCTCCCAAAAGAAGAAATATAATATCCATGTTTATAATATTTCTTCAAAAGGATTTTCTGTTAGGCGGAACAAAAATACGTTGACAATATCACCCTTCTGTCGATACATCACCCTCTTGACTGATAATTACATTTAATGTACTTTAATTAGTTAATTACTAGACATGAATGTATAGTTTCATGCAGCAATAATAATCGCAAAGTTATTAATTTTCATTTTCCAAAAAGATGAATTTCAATAAAAAAATGCATTTCAAAGTTCGAACATTTAAAGTTTTTTTTCAAACTTTTATGTATTAGCAAAATGCATGGTATTGGTGTAGTTTTAGTTCTTTTTTATTATTTTTATTAATATTCATGTGTTTTTGTTTTGTCATTAGTTGTTTGATATTTCTTTATATTTATTTGTTTGTGTTACTTGAGGGAAATATTCCCGGGAGAGGGGGGTAACTTCCAATAAATTGGTATACGGGGACGTGCGGCAAATTTGGTTGCTTATTTTACAAATTCTTATATTAATTTGATGCTCATTTTCCCCCCTTTCATATTTATTTGGGGCCAATTTCTATACATCTGGTATTGATTTGGGTTGTCATTTCAATTTCGTATAAATAGTGTTTAAATATTGCAAGTCGATATATTAAAAAATATCAATTTCATTGTGAATTGACAAATTTAATATGTCAAATTTAAGAATTGCCCCTTTCTCTTCTAATAATACAATAAATTTACACTATACATAAGTATTTTTATTGGTGTCATACATTAGGGCAGTATTTACATGTATTCGGGTATGGAATTCGATCATAATCTAGTATTGATCCGGGAACATTTTCTCTCACCCAGCCGCACGTCACGTACAAGAGAGTTACCCCCCCCCCCCCCCCGGAAATATTAGTAAGTGTTTACAGAATAATATAAGACAAACTATCTGAATAGAGTGCGTTATACTGGAATATCACACTCAGAAAATATATCAACCTCGACTACGTCTCGTCTTTACTTCGTTTGATTTCCAGCTTAACACCCTCTACAACAGGCAGTATATTATTATATATATCAATATCTATTCTGTATTCTATGCATATGCGTCAAAAACGTTACATCTGATAGTTTAAAAATAGTGTATGCAAGAAAGCTGTTTTGTTTTTCGCTTATATAAATTTGCTATCCGAATGTTAAAGACATGGGCATTTCGAATAAAAACTCCAAATCAATACTGAAGCAACAACCAAAAATCATAAAATTAGAATACATGTCAATAGAAGAATCCCACACGGATAGAAAAAATAACCGACAAGAATAAAACGGAAGATAAAAAAAATCCCCGAAAAAAATAATAATTTAACAAAAAAAAGTGTCAACCTAGTGTCATCATATGCTCCGGAAGGGTTAACATGTTCTGCTCCACATGTGGCACCCGTCACACTGTAACTAGAAGCTTGGGATGTACTGTTAAATTTGGTATATATAAATTGCAATAACCCCGGATCTATTGACATAAGTCCATCTTCATTTGTGGTACAGACACATTGTAACGATCCGTCAAATTCACATAATACTTTTGAGTGACAGTAGTAATAGCTATTAAATATAACCGTTGCCAACTAGCTTTTGAAATAAACAAATAAACTCAAAACTTTGATAGAATTAAAAAAGCTTTGCTTCATTTTAAGTAATAATTTCTGCTAGAACCAGATCCGTACTGAATCAATGATGGCATGATATATAAGCCATTGTTGAAAAGCTTCTTTGCAGATCATAACAATTATTGAATAAATTGGAATATTCTTTAATCGCTAAATGAATACAGAAGCAAAGAGAAAGAAGGGGAATTTCTAAACCCAAAGTTCAAAAAATGTCATGTTTGTACATGTATTTTGATCGATATTTAAACTACCGGTAGTGCAACAGAGTATCAAAACTGGTTTCTATTATGATTGTATTTAAGTAAAAATATGTTAGTTTCCAATCTGTAGCATTCTCTTCCTCATTCGAGGTTTCTTTTTCTTATTATTTAATATTTCTTTATTAATTAATTTATTTATTTTGTGCAGTTGGTAATGATCAAATGGCATTTACTATTTTTCTTTACATTGCATAAAAAGTAAAGTAATTGACTGACAATTTATTTCATTAATTCTCTTCGACTCTAGCTTGCAGCAGACAGGACAAGTATATATGTTATTACAAATACGTCTGTGTTATTTAAATTTTTCTTATGATGCACGCTTATTATCTTTTCCTTGCACAAATAGTTATTTTGGTACACAATGAGGCTTTGTGAGCTTGAGTTAGATATGAACTTGTTGAATCACTTTTACTGGAATTTCATTGGTCGAGCGCCAAGTAATTACACATCACGCGTGATGTTCTATTACTTTTTCGACGTTTCTATTGGACCACTGTGAAATATCGTAGGCCGTGATTAACGTTACATAGAAATGATGTTCATTGAAATAAATACAGCAGTTCGGCACTAAAGATTCACTGCATTTATTTATGAAAACCATTAGAGAAATAGTTTTAACAACTCGAAAAAATTGTATATCGCTTGATATCAACTCTCGTTATCTAATTTCAAATATANGCTGTGCACAGAGCAGGACATGCTTACCCTTCCGGGGCACCTGATGTCACTCTTGTTTATTGAGAGTTCACACTGTTAGTGCTTTAGTTTTTTGTGTTGTATATGTAACGTTCGTGTGTTTTGTGGGCATGTGGTGTCTTTGGTCTTCCGTCTTTTGGTGTTCTTGCTTTTGCCTTGTCTCTGGACTTTGATTTGTGTAATCTTGTGCTTTGTTCCTTCGGTATTCTACTGCCGTTGTTTTTTCTCTTCGACTCTAGCTTGCAGCAGACAGGACAAGTATATATTTTATTACAAATACGTCTGTGTTATTTAAATTTTTCTTATGATGCACGCTTATTATCTTTTCCTTGCACAAATAGTTATTTTGGTACACAACGAGACTTTGTGAGCTGGAGTTAGATATGAACGTGTTGAATCACTTTTACTGGAATTTCATTGGCCGAGCGCCAAGTAATTACACATCACGCGTGATGTGCTATTACTTTTTCGACGTTTCTATTGGACCACTGTGAAATCTCGTTGGCCGTGATTAACGTTACATAGAAATGATGTTCATTGAAATAAATACAGCAGTTCGGCACTAAAGATTCACTGCATTTATTTATGAAAACCATAAAAGAAATAGTTTTAACAACTCGAAAAAATTGTATATCGCTTGATATCAACTCTCGTTATCTAATTTCAAATAGAATTAACTCGCCAAAGGCTCGTTTATTATATCTTGAAATTACATAACTCTAGTTGATATCCATCGATATACAATTCTTTCTCTTTATGAAAACTATTAATATCGCAACCATGAACAAAGCATCAGGATTGTATCCATTAAAAAGTTTTCACCTTACTTTATTTCAACTGAGAACAAGAAAAAAAAAATTGCCATGCCGTGTTTCTGTTATACGAATGCATCTACTTAATAACTCCGCAACCCCCATTTAAGTGTTCTTTTCAAAATTACACTTAACAGCTACTTCTGGTTGCAATTTGGACAAATCTAATGTATATATTTACTTGAAATGAAACTGAAATGACAACTAACGGAATTACTTTATATTTTAGTGTAATATTATGACCTATCTTTAATTATTCTTGTTTTTCGCCTGTTACCAATCTTGGATGGAAATCATTTAGAAATCCGAACGACAGTATTAAATTACTTTTTGCAATAGTGGTTTCTTTTTTTAGGTGATAAATAATTGTCTTTCCATACAAAATATTATAATTAGGAAAAATTTAATGAGTAATCCATATTGCCAGACAATGTAACTTAAAAAAAAAGACAAAAACGTAGTCTTTAAAAGAGGGCAGTAGAAGCACCCCTTGACCCATCTTTCAAAATTACGTTTTGTCCGATTCTCTCTCTTTCAAGAATTTGGTTTTGGAGTAAGTTGTCTAGGCGTATTGGGGTTTAGTTGTAAATTTACTATACTATTTGGGAGCGGGAAATGGGATGGTTCGGTACCAATTAACCGGTTTAAACCTATTTCTTGTTTTTTTTAATCCGGTACCAAGTCCGGCTGTCTCGAGGTCCTATCGTTCTTTATGTTTGTCTTTTGTCTTATTTGTGTCTTTTCTGTGTAGTTCTCTAGCAGATTGTAGCATTTAATTAATTCTTTTTATTTTGTCATAGTCAATGTATCCAAGTTATCTCTTTATTTCATTTAAAAGAGAAGAAGACAACAGTACTTTAGCTTACCTGATCCAAAGAGTCAGTGTGCGCTATTGCCATTACATGCGTTCCGATTTGAAAAAAAAAAACATTGCCGCAAGCATGGAACACAGTTTTACATTGGACCCTATGGGAAAATCACATTTTCATCTCCTCCTCTGAAACCACTGCAGCAAATTCAACCAAACTTTACATGATGTATGGAAGGTCCAGTACAACGATTGCTCATTTCGTTCCGATCCAATAAAAATCATGGCCACCAGCGCAGAACTTAGAATTTGGAATGATGTATGGAAGGTATAGTCTCGACATGTTTTTTTCGATAGCCATTTGTTTTCGATAGGTTTTGAAATCTCGTATCAGTCGCGCGCGCAGACATGATTTTCATTAATTTGCATATGTTGACAAATACACAGAACACGTTCTTCATCCATGTTTGAATAACTGGTGGAAAATGTTCCGTAAGCAGGTAAGCCACTTATTTTTACCATTACCTTATGAAACACCTGCCATTTTGCTATTTCCCTTATCTACCCTTTCCAAAACATTGAAATTTTCTTAGACTTTGTTGAAAATTTCTGTTCATTTCGTCTGGAAAATTTACCTTTAATGGAAATGTTTTAGTCACGTGATATTGTAAACCAATGAAAACTTGTAGAAAAAATGAGGGTCTAGAGTAGTGGGGTTTTTTTTACATAGGAAGAGATCAAAACATCCAAAATTGTTAAAACTATGAAAAAAATAAACTGAGAAGTGAGGGTCTAAATGAATGGATGACAATTGATTTTTACATTATTCTGATTAATTTGAAATGCTTAATAAATCACATATATACACACAAAACTGGCATATGGAGCAAATGGGACAAATAGAAAAAAAAATTAAATGAAAACAAACTACAAATGAAAATTTGAGAAAAAGACAATGAAATAAACTACAAATTCAACTAACAGTCAGTAAATGAAACATGTGACATTACAAAAGAAGACATGTAGTCATAATTAACATATGTCAAAGTTTATTCGATATTGTTCTAAGCTTTTAAGGAATTCATTTTTGTTTTTTCAGATCAATCCAAATCCATGTAAAATAAGCTACAGAACATATTCACCTACAAAGCTGACCAATGCTTACAAAGCTGTACAGGAGGATGGGATGTCTGTTCGTAAAGCAGCAACGTTGTATGGCATACCATTGATTACATTGAGAGACAGAGTAGACAAACGTGTATCCGTAGACACTACAAAACCTGGGCCGGAACCTATATTTTCTGCATTTGAGGAGGCAAAACTAGTTAATCTCATCAGATATATGTCAAACATGGGATATGGATATACCAGAAATCAAGTTATTGAGTTAGCCAGTGATTTTGTTGTTAATCTAGAAAAAAGAGAAAGAGAAAAACCATTAAGTAGATTCTGATACAGTAATTTTACGTCAAGATGGCCTGAATTACACTTAGTTAAGCCAAGATCACTCAGTTCTATTAGAGCAAAGTGTGCTTTAGTTGATACAGTACAAGCATATTACAAGGAATTAGAAAAAAAATTGACAAAATACAATCTGAAAGGTTCTCCACAGTCAATTTACAACATTGATGAAAAGGGCATTAGCACAGAACACAAGCCACCAAATATTGTATGTGGGAAAGAAGGGGGATCTCAAGCTATTACTTCTCCAAGAGGAGAGAATACAACAATTATTGGATGTGGTAATGCTCTAGGTCAACAAATACCACCTTTCTTTATTTTTGCTGGAAAACGCAAACTTGATCATCTCACTGAAGGGGCTACACCTTGGACAGATTTGATGTAAATGAATCCGGCTGGTCAAATACTAAAATTTTTGAAAAATATTTAAAGGAACATTTCACAAAGTATGCACATCTACCAGATAAAGACGACGAGTTCATATTAGTTACTTATGATGGTCATGCAAGTCACGTTTCTCTTTCTCTAATTGAATGGACCAAGGAACACAACATAATTCTCTTTCTTTTTCCACCACACTGCTCACACATTCTACAACCTCTGGATATTGGCTGTTTTGGACCTTTAGAAAGAATTTACAACAAAGAATGTCTCTCTTACAACAGAAATCATCCTGGACAAGTTATCAATCGTCTTAACATCTGTCAAATTGCCTGTAAAGCTTATTCTCTTGCACTTTCTCCAGAAAACTTGAGGGCTTCTTTTCGCAGAGCAGGAATTTATCCATTTAATGAGAATGCCGTACCAGAATCAAAACTAACACCAGCCGATCTGTATCATAATCAATCTAGTCAAGAGCATTTAGATAACATTGAGTTACCAAATAACATTCCAACAACAGATAACAATAAAAATTCAGTTGAAGATAGTGAAACTCAAAACTCAGAGCCTTTGTTACAACCACTTTACCCCGCTGAACCAATATCTACAAAACCGCCTCAGGAATGTGATAATGTTGAACCATTTTTTGACTCTAAACTTAAATGAAACTAAAGATGTAAAGAAAAATCTGAAAAGCAAAAGTTTTGCAGTCTGATAGGTGGACATGCTATAACAGAGAATGGCATTCATGAACAAATAATAGATTACAAGAACAAGACAGTTGAAAAAACTGAACAAATTAGTAAACCAAAAAACAATCTTCAAGTACTGCAAAGAAAGTTACAAAAAGGAAAACAAAAGATGCTGATAAGGAAAATGAAGAACCTGTAGTTACTGCAAAATGCAAAAGTGTAAAAGGAAAAACCCTAAAAACAATGAAAAAAGAGAAAAGAAACTGTTAAAATGAAATCTGAACCAAAAGCCAAGCGCAGTCTAAAATTAGTATCAAACTCACAGGAAGCTGGACCATCCACATTCTATGTAAATGACTCTGATGATAGTTTGTATGACTCATCTGACAATGATGCAGATGGTGACTGTTGTGTTTGTAAGAAAAAAAGTCTCCTGGACTGTGTGAAGCTTTAGAACGTGGTGAAATTGTTTTTAATAACTGGGCTCAATGTGATATTTGTGACCATTTGAGATTCTACTCATCAGTTAGGGTAGTCAGGAAGGGAATTTTTTTCAAATGTCCACATTGTGAAGATGTTGAGAAATGCTGTTATGAGAACATATTGATAACTATTTTGACCATATCTGCAAATTATTTGTTAACTTTGGAATATTTATAGTTAACAATTAACCTACATAAATAATCAGAATTGATTGAAATTTGTCTTTAAGTAAATAAAAAAGTAGACATGTGGAGTAAATTTACAGATAATCCCAGTTAAAATGTAAAATACACTCTTCATCTTTAAAAAGTATAACAATTCACAGAAAATATTGATGACAAAATGTTGAAAAA
>MJUU01017702.1:222484-248346 GCA_002080025.1 Modiolus philippinarum | reverse complement strand
TTGGTTTTGAGTAATTTGTTTGGTGATTGATATGTTTGGTTTGTGTTTTTGGTCTTTGCAAATATTTTTTGTCATCTTGCTTTGTAATAATTGAAGAATACTGGGCCAAATAAAATTATTTTTAGTGAATTTCAACATTAGCAATTTGTTTCCAGTCATACAAAGAAAAGATATTCTTATATTGTTCAATTTGTAAAAATGATGTCAACTAGTCAAAATATTGATTTTTCAACAGGTTTCATCAAGAGTCTCATTGATTTTCTGTACTTCTCTATACCTATTGAAAACACATGTCGGCCATTTTATTACCAATCAAAACAAGAGGTCATTCAAGTATGAAAATAAAAACAATTAAAACGAATAATTTCATAACATTTTTACAGACATTGTTGCTAATGAAAGAAGGGAAAATTGGCAAAATACCAGGAGCTGTCATTGAAAGGCAAGACAAAAACCGCAAAAACATGTTACCCTATCGAAAACCCATGCCACCACCATATATTGCAAAGATTACTCATTTTAAAAGGATCTGACAAAATCACGGGTGCCAATGGAGAACATAATTAGCGTAACCGAACTGATTTTTTTTGTCATGCATGGCATAGAAACATTTTGCCAGGTGAGCGATACAGGGTCAGTTTCTGAGCCTCTAGTTAAAAGGGGACAAAGCTAATTCAAAGAAGGATGAGGGATCGCTTTATGCGTTCGTCTTACATCTGTCTTTTTGTCCGTCAGTTAGTACGTTTTATATTCGGCTCTCTTATATTTGACAATGATATATTTTATTGCAGAATCCCCAATTTAAGGTAGAACAAACTACAGACACAACAAAAGCTAAATACATACACGTAGATGTGGAGTTTTACTGCTCAAAAAACGGAACTTTCAATATAGGAGAGTCGAAATCATCTCACCTGTCGTAAAATTTTGATTTGAGATTCTAGAGTTATCAATATTAATATACTGTACAAGTCAAGGTATGATGCTAACAATGATGTCTGTGTTCCCTTCTATTTTGAATTCAAGATGAAGTTACTCCTTAAACTCTATCACTGATGCTAGCTACCGTCTTGAACTTACTATGAGGTATGAGCAAAGTTCATTGTTGAAGGCCTTATGGTGATTTCAAGATGAAGGGTAACCATTAAAGCGTTATTCCATTGATAATTTCTACCATGTATTTGTAGAGACTTTGTCTCATGTGCATTTACACAATATGCTTTCATTTTTTGATTAAAAAGGGGCGATAAACATAAAATTAAATAAGCAATTTACAGAGATAATTTAACGAAAGTTGTTGTCTCCAAAATAAATGTAAATCTCCTGGCGGAGAGCGGTAAATCTTGGAATTCCCCGACGCATTCAGCATTTTACTCAGCCAATAAACATGAAGAAGTTCAAGATCCGACATTCTGTTACNAAACTATAGACACAACAAAAGCTAAATACATACACGTAGATGTGGAGTTTTACTGCTCAAAAAACGGAACTTTCAATTTAGGAGAGTCGAAATCATCTCACCCGTCGTAAAATTTTGATTTGATTGATTGATTGATTGAATATTGTTTAACGTCTACTCAGCAATATTTCAGCTATATCAAGACGAGAACAAGTTTGTTGATAAATAATCACTTTGGGGTATGGAAATGGTCATGGGACGGGGAATTCTGACTGCCACTGGAAAAGTAGGGTGAAATCGTCAAGGGCGGGGAATTTAGCCTTGTAGCCGATCACCTACGGACCACCACAAAAAGAGCTTGCTACAAGGGTTCTTTAACGTGCAGGAAGCGTGGCATTTCTTCCAACACGTGGACCTGAGTTTACATCCCATCCGAAAGATGGGTTGTGTATTTATTAATCCCGCACAACCACGGAATGGGTCCTATTTCTATATCCCGGGACCCTCGGGGTCAGCCTCCGTTTAGGAGGGGTCACACCCCGCAAGCCGGAGATACTGGGTCCTATTTCTATATCCCAGGGTTCCCTCGGGGTCCTCTGTTAGGATGGCTCATACTCCAAGCTCAGAGGATGCTGTGGGCCTATTCTTCAGCCGGGACCGCGCACGGCGGAATTTTGATTTGAGATTCTAGAGTTATCAATATTAATATACTGTACAAGTCAAGGTATGATGCTTACAATGATGTCTGTGTTCCCTTCTATTTTGAATTCAAGATGAAGTTACTCCTTAAACTCTATAAATGATGCTAGCTACCGTCTTGAACTTACTATGAGGTATGATCAAAGTTCATTGTTGAAGGCCTTACGGTGATTTCAAGATGAAGGGTAACCATTAAAGCGTTATTCCATTGATAATTTCTACATTTATTTGTAGAGACTTTGTCTCATGTGCATTTACACAATATGCTTTCATTTTTTGATTAAAAAGGGGCGATAAACATAAAATTAAATAAGCAATTTACAGAGATAATTTAACGAAAGTTGTTGTCTCCAAAATAAATGTAAATCTCCTGGCGGAGAGCGGTAAATCTTGGAATTCCCCGACGCATTCAGCATTTTACTCAGCCAATAAACATGAAGAAGTTCAAGATCCGACATTCTGTTACGTCTGCATCCTGAATCAGTTAATGAATATTATTATTTTGGAAGTTTCTAAAATAGTATCGGCGGTTTAGAAAATGCGAGGAAAACTGTGCTACCAAATGCCTTGCTATATTTACAATGAATTGGATAGCCGTACCATTTCCATACAATTAAGATTTTGTTACAAGTTTTATTGAATTGTCTCCAGTTTCAATTTTTTAGTTTTCCGTAGATATTTTTTTATAATAATGTAAGGATACTGAAAATTACTCATAAAAATTCTTCATTTGAATACCTATAAATTTTTATTACTATTAAGTTGCTATTTTCAGTAGAAGTAATGTTATCTTGTCATATGAAGATATATTAAATATTGCACAAGCGGATAATAAAGAACAGGAATTGCATTGAATTATAATGCTTTACACGTCAATTTTAACCAGTTGTGTATCCGGCCTCTGCTATTCTTACATCTATTTGAACCAATATATGATTTAATACATTAGTGGTTTTTTAATACATGGCTATAACACCACATTTTACTCTCATTATAAACAAAGAACCTATACATTTACCTTACTTGCAGTGTATAATTGAGCATTCCAAGTTTTAATTGAAATTGCACTTTATTTCCTGGGAGGAGGTTCCGTTGCCACCAACATATTCTTATTTTTTTAAACTAAATTTGCAGTAAATACTTGTGGATTAAGTATCTGCAATGTTAGTTGTACAGAAATATATCTATTTAAAGAAACTAACAAATGGACAACACATTCATGGATATTTCCACAAGTCGTCTGACTAATGATATTTTTACTTTTCTTTCTTTCAATAAGAGTAATAACAAAACAGGAAAGAATGATCATGAGCCGAAATCCAAAGGTCAAATCCAAATGTGCAAAAAACAACCAGAAAGTTGTACATTGCAGAGGTCCAGACTTGTAAGAGGCAGTTGATTACATCGGTTTTATGGCATACTACCCCCTTCTACTGCGTTTATTATGCCCATAGAGTGCGGTAGCAACTCAAATCCTATTGAAATGCTGATGCCAGTTTTAAACTAGAAAAACTGTGAGCAAAGCTCACTGATATATATACCCCCCGCTCCCCCATTTGATAATCAATCAAATCAAATTCTGAAACAGAAAGTGCACATCTACATTATGTAACAAAGATCTTGTTAAGGTTTCATGAAAATCTACATGTATTCAGTGGTTCAAAAGAAGTAGCGGATAAGAGATGGGTACACACTGGTTATGTAATGGCTAAGTCCATGTTTTGCTATGGGAAACCCCAAAAATCAATCAAATCAAATTCTGAAATAGGAGGTGCACATCTACATTCTGTAACAAAGACTATGTTAAAGTTTCATGAAAATCTATGCAATGATTCCGGAGGAGTAGCGGATAAGAGATGGGTACCTGAGGGTAATTTAATAGCTAAGTCCATGTTTAGCTATGGGAAACCCCAATAATCAATCAAATCAAATTCTGAAATAGGAGGTGCAATCTACATTCCGTCACAAAGACTATATTAAAGTTTCATGAAAATCTATGCAATGGTTCAGGAGGAGTAGCGGATAAGAGATGGGTACCCTCAGGTACCTACTGGTAATGTAATGGCTAAGTCCATGTTTTGCTATGGGAAACCCCAAAAATCAATCAAATCAAATTATGAAATAGGATGTGCACATCTACATTCTGTCATAAAGACATTTTTAATGTTTCATGAAAATCTATGCAATGGTTCAGGAGGAGTAGCGGATAAGAGATGGGTACCCTCAGGTGTAACGGGCGGACGGACGGAAAACCCCTTCACTATATACCCCCACTTTTCAAGGGGGTATAATAAAGACAGATGGGACCAAAGCTGCAATTTTTTCCAGAAGGGACTTATATCTATTGAAATATTTTTTTTGGCGATTTGATTAAGTTAACACCATATAATAAAATTCAAATGATACCAGGACCAAAAATACAGTTACATGCCACAATGAACCAACGAACTACACAATAAAAAACGGTAACACCAATGGGAACTCGGGACACTGCCAACTGCAAGATCCAGCGGTAGGTTGGTTTAAGGCATATCTTTTTTTATATATCGTAATCATAAGAGGTTAAATATTAATGTATGACCTGTTTTATTTATCTTTAGCAGTTGCATATATCCAACGGATTTAACAGTAAATTCGGATCCTATGTTGAAATATGTTCCCCGTCGGTTCTGAGCCCATTGTTAAACTTTTGTTCCCAGTGGAAGCCATCTTGGTAGAAATGCAAACCTAAATAATAAAATACAAAAAGGACATCAAAAGTCAACATAATTCACAAAGACAAATGAATGTAAAGACAAAATTGCAAATCAAAATTGTCAAGTGCCGAAGTCTAACGGAAAAAAACAATGGAGGTGCAAATCAATGAAGAATTATGAGCCATAATTGTACACACTTGGTACAGGTAAAATTAGTGGGTTAAACTGGATTTATGGCGCGGGGTATAATCCGGTAGCAACATTGTGGAAATTGCAATTCAAAGGTCGTAGACAACTAAAAGAAATGGTCATCAAAGTACTGGGTAAAGAAAGAATCTTGGATCACAATTCGGACAGAAACTTCATTTTGTCGAGGGACTATTATATATTGATAACCAATCTGATTAAAATCAGATCTCTCACGAACTCCCCCTTTTCTGATATGTCGCGACGCTGCGACATATCAGAAAAGGGGGAGCAAGTGAGAGATCTGCTTTTAATCAGATTGATTGATAACTTCTCTAATGATCATATGAGATCGTTCAAGAAGATATCCGTGTGTACTGAGTATCAACTGTGAAACATACAGTACTGGAGAAGTAGGAATATTACTTTTCATTTGAGGGATATTTTTATAATTTTGAAATAAAAAGTCGTCACTTTTGTCGTATTTTTTTTCTACTGAGATGACCGTTTTCGCGAAATTCGAGATTCGTCAACGAAAGATGTAGATCAAGTAGTTTCTGTTGTTTCCTGTATCACTTATTCTATAAAGGAAATAGAGCTGAAAATTTACACAACAAAACAAAGCTTTAGCAGTATGAATCCTTTAAAGGAAATGGTTTTATCACCTGTTGTCAAAGGATAAGTATTATCTAGTGTGCAACCCATCGCATGGCATAACTGAGTCAAACCAGATACGCGTCAGTCTGGAAATAAACGATGAAGGTAATAACAAACTTACCGCAGAGTGGGCAAGAACCAAGGTCCATGAGACAGAAGACAAATCATGTGATGAACGAAGTACATTGTTATTTGTTTGATAGAAACATCATTGCGATCTTTAATAATGAGGACTTCAAAAATTCTCGATTAAATATTTTAAGCAAGACAATAGGTTGTGAAATGTTGTATAACTGTATTATATTACTATACAAAAAAGGAAGTTTATTTAGCATCACGCTTGTTGATTTCAATTGTGCCGAGCTACAAATATAAAAGTATAGATCTAGGTAAGATTCGAATAGTAGTTTATTGACCTCGTTTGACTGAAACATAGTAAGGAAATGCATCATCAACCAGGTAATCAAAACTTAAGCTAAAATACTCCGTGAGTTTATCTCACTTTCCCTGATTATATCTTCCATATCAATGAAGGAATAATGGACAGGAATGGCGCAAAATTAGTTCCTTTAGGTCTCCAGATTGTCTGCAAAAACATTGCACCCAATTTGATCCTACAAATATATCAATAAAGGCAACTTGAATGAATAGACAAATCTTTTATCCTAATGTGAACTAAAATATTAAAGCCTTCCAGGGACATTTTAAGTAACAGTCTCAGCTGAAATAAAAAAAATACGTTTTTGTAATTATGTACTTTTTGCTTAACAGTGTGTAGTTCTTTTTTGTAGGGAAGGTTTTTGTCATAAAACCGGTTTAAACCATCATGGTTTCTGAAATGATTAAACCGAGCCAGAACCATTGCGGTCAACAATTTTCCGATGGTTTCCACCTGATTTGTCTTTTTGTATCATGGACATCGGCTCTTGGGACCAACTGTGGTATAGGAAAGTTAATAGTTTCCTTATCGGATTAAAAATGAGTAAGTCGGCATAATCAGTGACACATTATAAAGACATATTGATTGATACATTGACACATCGACACATTCACAAATTTACACACCTGGACACATCGACATATAGAGCAAAAACACTGTCTCAAAGCTGCTTAGTCGGGGATTTGTTCAGCCTATGTTACTTTCATCCCTTCACAAATAAATATTAACAGACATGACATTAACAGTCATTGTACCGAATGAAAACGGTCATCTTCAGCTAAAATTCACGTCTTCACGGATTTGACATAACCGGGTTTGACTCAACCATGGATTGACTCACTGATAGTGTGACGGGTGACACTAGCGCAGCAGGACATGCTTTCCCTTCAGGTGCACCCGGTTTTTATGGGAGTTTACACTGTGAGTGCCTTAGTTCTTAAAGTCGTTTTTTTTATTTCCGTGCATTGTGGCTGTTTCACATCTTTGTTCTGTCTTTCTTTTTTTCTTTTGCCGTTTTGCCATGTCTTCGGATTTCGATATTTGTGATCATAACTTCCCTTGTTCTTTTGGTAATCTACTGCTGTTGTTATGGATACAAAGACACATCGGCATATCGATACATTGACAACCGTACCTCAATTTAGTGGGCCAAGAGGATATAGAGGATGAAGCCGTCGAAAGGATTGCTGTTTATCCCTAACGGTCGAACCACCAACCCAACGCGTTGCTAACTGCTGAATTGTCTTAAACCCCACGTTAATTTAGACCAAGGTTAAAAAAAGCAGCCTTTCAAATGCTAAATATGAGATTTTCGACGTCAGGCTCAAGTTTAGAGATATATATGATTACAGTTATGGCTAGGTTATGATTGTGTTTGGACTATGTCAGGGTTACGTCCGTAGGGCTAAGTTAGGTCTAGAATTATGGCTTTGGATAAAGTTAGGGTTACATTGTTTGTATGCTGTTATGGCTTAGTCAGTAATAGGGTATGGTTTGCGAAAGTGATAGGTTTGGGTTAGGGTAAAATTTCCCAACGAAAAAGGGGCTCCTACCCAATAACCCATATTCCGGATTCGCCAATTCGGCTCTTGACAACTCTGTTCGATAATTTTGTTATTACCCCTATTGTACTCAAATACCATGTTAGATCAAGCGGAAAAGAAACCAATAGAATTTTTCTGAATGTTTTTTTTTTATTATTTGACTTTGTGTTATTAGAGAGAGTCTACCTGATTTATAAGGAGTCAGTTATGTATCGCTTTAAGTTTGATGAGTAGCGATGGTGAAATAAGTACCTCATTCGCATTCTACTGTTGAAGCAAATAGCGTTAGCTCGTTCGTCTCATTTTCATGAGCAAATTTCTAATACTGTCGTTTTTGTTATTACAACGAAAAAAACACATAAAACAATTAGTTAAATGCACTTGGATCAAATAATTGACTTTATGTTTGGTTCGAGAAATGCAATGCAAATTTTAGTACTGTATGTATTTTTTCTACAGTTGATATCAGTTAGCTAGTGGTGTCAAATTATATAAGTCATAATTTTGTTACGATGCTGATTTGTTTAAATGGCTCAGTTAAAAGGCAGCATTATGGACGCAGTGCTTTAAATGTTTAAAACATCAATACAAAACCGTTATACATAAGAATTGGATATATGAATTTTCAAGTACAAATTGTAATAAAAATACAATACCAAAATCGACGATTAAAAATGTACAAAGGCATATGGAGATAAACACAATACTAAGCAAATTCAGTACTCGAGATTCAGTATCTATTATTTTCTGTTTGTCGGTGATGTCAATAATCGAAGTCGTGCTGAATTGTCATTTGTAATGGAAATAAGAACTATCTGTTATTAATAAGGGTAATTTGAAAATCAAATAGAATTGCTGTATTTTGCATATTTAAAAACGTCAATTCTATTGTGAATAAAAACAGGTACAAATTGTAGTAGGTACAACAGCAAAAAGACAACATAAGGACAAACCAATCTTGAAAATATATAAATCGATAGCAATTTAAGTTTATTATGCTCAATGCTTTCTTATAATTACGTTAACTAATACTTTGTAACATTTTCATTAATTTTCTGTTTAAATTGTACATAATAGTTGAAGTACAGTTCGAACAAATTGGTTGTATAGCAGTATTTTGTAAGAAATTGGTGGAGGAGATTCCTGAGCGTGCAGCTTAAACCGGCCTTATAATCGTTACAATCTCAATATTTAAAAAGACCTACCTTTCCTCTCAGTTTCATGGGAGTTCACATTGTGAGGGCCTTTGTTTTTATTTCTGCGATTTGTAGCTGTCTAACGTCATCGTTTTCTGTGTTCTCGATTTTGTCATGCCTTGGGACTTCGATTTTGGTAAATACCACATCTTTGTTCCTTTGGTATTCTACTGCGGTTGTTCCGTTACGTGGCATCATCCAGTCAATGTTTAATTTCCTTTGAAAGGTAAAAATGTTTGCGGCATTCATGTATAAAACTGCATATACAATAAGAGGATTTGGAAGAAATGTAAATGAGACATCTTCTATCATTGTTCTTCATCTTGAATTCACTATGAGACCTTCACCAATAAGCTTTGTCCATACCCCATAGAAAGTTCAAAATGGTCCATAGCACCGATTTCAGCAAAACTCATTTCTGACTTTTGAGCAAAGCTTCATCCATGTCCTATATTCCAATGGATGCAGAGTCATCAACAAACAAGCAATTAACTCGCATTTAGTGTTCTAACATCCGCTGTCGTTCGTTGCCAAACAAAAAGACTCATATATAGAAGACAAACTTTCCAGACACTCCATATTAACAACTCCCAGACACTCATCGAATCAATTGCAATAAAGCTTGGCTTAATAAAATCAAACTCTTATGAGTGCTGCAGAGGACTATGACAGAAAGAGCAAGCATAAAATGTGAAAAAGACGAAAACCTCTATCGGTTTGGATCAAGGCTGTGAGGTACATAATTTTTAAAAGGAATAGAGCCAATTTGAACTAAAGCAACACCAATTTGAAAATAAAAATCTGATGTTGCTAGACACTTCAAGTGATCCGTTCATGGCAAATATGTCGTTGCTCATGTGAAAAAGTCCCCCAACAATATTATATTATTCGTTAAAATTATTACATTGACTGTTAAAAGAGGAGATATTACGGAATCATAAATCTGTTTTACTTTCCTTTGAGAATGCGGCCAAGTACGTGGACTTTGATCACCCCTCTTGTACTTGGTATCAAACTACACAAATACCCATGTAAACTACGGTAACTCGCTTGATCTGCGTAATGTTGTACAAAATCTATGCTGTTAAACTCAACCTTTACAGCTGAAGAAGAGGACTTACAAAAATATTGTGTGAAGCGGTGTAAATTAAACGTGGATATTGAAAATATCTTCTCTAGATACAAGTTTATTGTAATAGGTAGTTGTCAACAGCAGAAGTTCAATAAAAAGACGAAACATCTACAATGCGGCTGATATTAACAATTACATGCCACATTCTGGCAAGGAACTGCACAGGAAAAACAAAAATAAGACGAAAGAGAAACGTAAAATACGATAGGTACTCGGGACAGCCTCACTTGGTAAAAGCCAGCAGTAGGGTTAAACCGCTAAATGGGTACCAAAACCCCTTTTCTCTATCCCGATTCCTATGGTATAACAAGTGTGGATCGTATTGCAAGGCAATACCAAGTCCCCTACCGGTAGAACAAGGCTTCATTACACTAACAAAAATGGTAATGGTAAAATATGTTTTCTAGGCTCATAACTCTATGAAAAATTCAGTGGACAGAAACCAAACTTTAACATGATATGTAACATATTAAGGTAGACCCACATACCAAATATCAGATTAATACCATCAATGGTTAAGAGAAAAAGTGCGAAAACTGACATTTTAGCGAAATTTTCTAAGTCAGATGCCCATAACTCCGTCAAAAGTCAGTGGACCGGAACTAAACTTACACTTGATCTGTAACTCACATACAAAATATCAGATTAATACCTGCAACGGTTTATGAAAAAAGTGCGGAAAACTGATGCGGGACTGACGGACAGACGGACGGAGTGCAAATCTACGGATAAAACCCAATACAGCTATACAACTAATGACCGCAATGTCGAAAGACATAGAATAGGACAAAACGTAATGTGGAAAGACGGGCCAAGGGGTTATCGCTGCTATTCTGTCGGTTAGCTGAATGAGCCTAATCTGAGGGTAAAGCAATGTCGCACTACGGAAGAAATTCAAGCTCAAAACTTCCCAAAGGGTTTGGTAAAGAATCATATATTTCACTAGACATCGGTAGTATTAGTGAGTGGCCAGTATGTGTGTCAGATTTTGAGGTTGAACAGTTTTTGATCTTGAACTGTATACGGTATGTAAATTTTATGCTTTTTTCATTTTACAAAAGTCCGTCCTAATCTAAAATTTCTTTATCTAATTGGCTCTCTATCAGCTCTTCATTATGTTGCTTCTTAACAATTTTCAATGGTATAACTTATAGAAATGGCGGTGGACAGAAAAATATGGACTGTTGTTTATGTTAATTTTTTGACATTTCATTATTTATAATTGTACTCGATGATCTGGTCGCCTTCACAATGTTGCTTCGCAAAGAAAAAGAAATACAGAAGAAAATAGATAATCTTTAAGATGTTGTGCCAGTCTATTTTTCAGTAGGCTTGTTTGTCCTTAAAAAATCTTCTATAGTACAATTAAAACTGATCCTAATTAAAATATGACAAGACGTCATTACAAAATAATTAAGCGGAATTAATAGGTTTTCAAAACCATTTATCAATTAGGTAAATTGTTACCTTCAAATTTCTACTGATCAAAGAACTCTGAAAGATGAAACACTTTGTATAACTTGAGCCCAACATAGGCATAAACAATTTATTGATCATGTACATATAAGTTCTTCTGTAAAGTTTGTAACAAAAATGTGCCACGATTACTTCTTTTTCCAATTGAGAAAACCTACACTCTAGCATGGTTTGAAAATGATTCGATGGAGAAAATTATCGAAATATAAACAATAGTTAAAATCCTCAGTAAACTGACAACTGTCAAGGAAAATAGTTTCACACAAAATCATAATTGAAATATTTAAATTCAGGACAGGTTTTTACTTCGATATTTATGAAGAACCAATAAGCCATTGCTCTGGAGGTTTTATGTCCGACATGTGCCACTCTGCAAAAGTAGTTCACAATTTTTTACTGTTACACAAATTATTGGTACTGATTATTCTTTCGATTAAATGCCATTCTTCAGAATTTTTCCGGTCGCTTTAATAGAAATTTCTAATATGTTAATTCACAGCTTTCACATTGATCAAGATTTTGATTTTCAATCAGAGTAGTTTTTGAGACAGAAAAAAAAACATAAATGTGTTTCAGGTACCAACAGGCTCCACAGCCAATCAATTGACGTAAACAGAATTTGTTGTCAATCTAAGTCAATTTTCAAAGTTAAACTAAATACGTAATGCCAAAAAGCAGTTCGCAACAAAACGAACGAATGAAATAAAAAAAAAATCGTACACTCCTTATAAAAGAAAAGAAAAAGTATCTGATTTTTTCCATATAGGTAATCATCTTTTTACATTTGTCTTTATCAAGCGAATTTTCAGCCATTTTTCTGTGTTTTGGAAAAGAAATTCCGCCTTTTCGAACCTCACAAGATAATATAAAACAACGACAGTAGAATACCGAAGGAACAAGGGAAGTGACGACCACAACAATGGAAGTCCAAAGACATGGCAAATCGGCAACAGAGAAAAACAAAGACAAAACAAGGACGTGAGACAGCCATAATGCACGGAAATAAAAAGACGACATTAAAAACTAAGGCACTCATAGTGTGAACTCCCATGAAAACCAGCAATCGACCCCAGGTGCTCCGGAAGGGTAAGCATGTCCTGTTCCACTAGTGGCACCCATCACACTTACAGCGAGTCAAAGCAGGGTTGAGTCAAAACCGGGTATGTCAAATACATAAGGACGTGAATTCTAGCTGAAAATATCCGAGAGAAAAAAAAACATAAATGTGTTTTAGGTACCAACAGGCTCCACAGCCAATCAATTATCGTAAACAGAATTTGTTGTCAATCTAAGTCAATTTTCAAAGTAAAACTATATACGTAATGCCAAAAAGCAGTTCGCAACAAAACAAACGAATGAAATAAAAAATCGTATACTCCTTAGAAAAGAAAAGAAAAAGTATCTGAGTTTTTCGATATAGGTAGTCATCTTTTTACATTTGTCTTTATCAAGCGAATTTTGAGCCATTTTCTGTGCTTTGGAAAAGAAATTCCGCCTTTTCGAACATCACAGGATAATATAAAACAACGGCAGTAGAATACCGAAGGAACAAGGGAAGCAACGACCACAAAAATCGAAGTCCAAAGACATGGCAGATCGGCAACAGAGAAGCACAAAGACAAAAGAAGGACGTAAGACAGCATAATGCACGGAAATGAAAAGACGACATTAAGAACTAAGGCACTCATAGTATTAACGCCCATTAAAACCAGCAATCGACACCAGGTGCTCAAGAAGGGTAAGCATGTCCTGTTCCACTATTGGCACCCATCACACTTACAGCGAGTCAATCCAGGGTTGAGTCAAAACCGGGTATGTCAAATACATTAAGATGTGAATTCTAGCTAAAATGTCCGTTTTCATTTGGGGGACACAGACAAGCCATATCTGTCAATGATGTCATGATGCGGCCATAGAATTTCTGAAAGAATGAACGTAACAAAGGCTGAACAAATCCCTGACTAAGCTGCTTTTGGGACAGTGATTTTGCTCTATTAACAAAACACTGTTTACATTACATGCTCGACAGTAGTACTGAATCAACTGTGAAATGTACACTCCATAGACTGGAGAGGTAGGTATATTGCTGCTCAAAGAGGGAAAGTTCACAACTGGGAAGTTAAAGTCATCACGTTTGTCACATAGCTTGAGATTTCAAACGTCCATCTTCGTCAATGTATATCAAAAGATCTAAGTACGAAGCTGAAGTAAGTGTATCTCTTTTAATTTAAAAAAAATACAGAAGAAAATAGATAATCTTTAACCTTTTCTCTGCCAGAGAGCCACTTTAGTGGCCCTAATTTTTGCATTCAAAATCGCCAGAGGGCCACTAAATTTCCCATATATTTTATACCATTAAAATCAATTTTATGCAAATGAGCCTTTATATACATTGATTTAAGATATTTTTCGCTTGTTTACAGTTTCAAATGTTGTTGTACTTGAATAAACAAAACAACAATGTTGACAAAAGTGACGTGTCCGTACTGCAACGTCATAACAGCAATGACGTCATAGAATTGTTCTTTGCGTGTACTTTTGGCGTCTAGAATGCCGGGACTCTGGATTCGAGTTTTTCCGCCAGAGGAAAGAGATGTTAGAGCTTTGAGATGTAATCCTGGGCCAAAGAATATGCCACCGCGTGGTTCCAAGCCAGTTGCATATTTCATGCTAATGTTCACTCTTAATTTGATGAGAAAGTTTGTCATCGAAACAAACAGGTAAAGTGTTTTGGTACGATATCCAAAGTAAAAACATATTTCTTGATACTTCATACTTCAAATTAGGGCCCCAAACTCGCCTCCAACACCGTGTCAATCTTCCCTCGTATCTTTCCAACTACCCCTCCCCCTCAAAAATACCAGTATACATTATTTATTTATAAATAAGTATTTATTATTTTCAATTTGGATCCGGCAATTACAAAGCGAAACAAAAAAAAATGTAAAACATAAATCTAACACCAAGTTAAAAATCCAAAATTACTTTAATAATAATTTAGTTTGACTCTTTGACCGCTGTGGCCTCTATTTTAATGACTGTTTTGGCAAAGATGAATTCAGTTGTTCGTATGATCAAAGGTTGCGGATCGAGCGTTGGCCAACATAACCATATCTCTAAAATGAGTGTGATGGGCAACAATGCGGTTTTAAATATCTCCTTGGTCTTGGTGTTTAGCCCGTTTTCCCCAGTCAAACAGTGGTAGCGCTCCGACACTTTTTATGTAATACATTTTTGCATGTAGCAACTTACAGGAATTCATGCAGATAAAAGTTTGTTTCAGTATAGAACTGATCATTATGGAAATAATTCATTTAAAATGAATTGCAGAAATGTGCTTCATTCAGTATTAGCGTCAAAGAGTCTTAATTTTGTAAAAAAAAATAATTTACCGGGCAAAAAAGGTTTTTGTTCTTCAATTGATATTTTAAAAATTGCATAATTTGCACATAACGACTTAATTACTGAGTTATAATTCAGAAAGCAAACATCAGTTACAGTAAGCCTTCTGAATTAAATTTCCTCAAATGAAAGCCTGAAATGAATTTCCAGTGGCAATATATAGCTTCAACAAATCTTTTCTACCCGTGAATTTTTATCAGCTTCTGTGTTAATTAAATATTCAATATTAAAATAAAATGTAACAGGTTGTGATAATCAACATAATTTGACAAAAAAGTAAATATATGTATTTCGGGAGTCGCTCATCTTCGCTNCACCCTTGGCAGATCTAGCCACATATTTGGAGACACAAGTCTAAAATTATCTCCCTTTGAAGTAAGATTTTCAGTATGATTTATTGTAAAAATTAAAGATAATCTATGATATCTAATAATGTCAAAATTCATGAAAATACTTAATTCAAGGAAAATGAACCCCTAAAAGTAAAAAAACAATACAAATCCTTGGAATTTTGCAAAATTAAAAAATCAATACACACTTTATTCTAAGTTTTACTGTTATTTCATATATCAAAAATATGATTTCTATTAATCTGATTGGATGCAGCCAAGTCCAACTGCAAACAAACAAATCTGTGGATTTGAAGCTTCAGAAATCAAGCTAGATCTGCCAAGGGTGAAGAGGAGATGATCGGGTCGTAACCCTTGGCTAGCGAAGATGGGAGTCGCCTGGGATCACTTCTAAATATACTTTCAGAAAGGGGATGAAATAGTTTATGATTATCAGAAAGTTCTTTTCTGTTCAAAAATGGAGTTCTTTGTCTTAACATAACCACAAAATAAATCCTAAATCCAGAATACATGACAATATAAGGGGACGACCATTAGATTTTCGGGGAGGGTTTGGGCTATTTTGTAAATAAGTACCAGTAAAAAGAATATTTTAATCAAACTTGTCATGAAAATAATAAATAATGTAACTTTGTTTTGAAAAAAATGAGGGAAGATTCAAATAATATTTGATGTGACATTTGGTGAAAATAAATAATTTGTTAGATCGAGACAGACATGAAAATAGAATAATTGTTATGGGCAAAATCGCCCAAGCCATCCTCTGAAAATCAAAGTCGTCCAATTAGGATCATACACAAAGACACAGCATAAATAAACAAACAGGGCATAATATAAATGAACGCCACAAATTTTAACTTTTGGATGTCTTAAGTAAACTTCTTCATCGATATTCGATTTTCGTATAAAATATTAAATTGAAGTTTGGTTTAAACAATTTGTTAGTCAGTTATTTTCACACAATAACCAAATTTTCTCTCATGCCAACTGCATGTATTTTATCATCATGAGTAATACGGGACTTTCCAGATTGGAATTCACGTGTAACGATCTGCTCAAATATCAGTAAGAATGATAATCAGAATTATGAATATGTACAACCTAAAAACAATCTATTTATGAAATTGAAGTGTACTGATAATTTGTCCTGCATGACAATTATTAAACTAAATTTTAATTGACGAAAAACAATTGATCTGAAGCGCTACAAAAAGATAAAAATTAACCACCCTTAGCTCAACAGTGTTAATTAATTGGTGATTCCGGATAAACTCGACTCAAAAGTCCCGTATTAAGTAAATCCAATTTACCTACTGTCCGTCGATCTTTACGTTTGTTTGCAGTACATATTTCTGTAATTGATAAATTGATCGATCAGTCATTCTCACAAAATGGGCACAATTAGAAAGAAAAAAAGTCCAAAAATTAAAGTTCGTTGATGCCATATTTTTTTATACCATCATATTAAGTTACATTTCCAGATGCGAAAACAAAAAATTTCACCCACAAGATATGAAAACCAATCGGGATACGCCATTTCAAACATACCTACCCATTGGTCAATGTTACGGAGGTGAGAAAGTCAATCTGATGGTCACTGTCTCCTGATGATGGCAGAAAAAGATATCACCTTTCCTGAATTTTGAAGTACTTACATAACATCAAATGTTTTATGAGAGATCTAAATCTTATGCATATAGCGTTTGAAAAAATAAACAATTAAAAGTTATTAAAAATGGCAAGTTTCTTGAAATATATTAGATTAACGTTTTTCGTTTCCAATGCCCCTTTTCTGTGTGGTAGTAAAGATTAATATCGAATCTATTCGTAAAATTTCAATATCATACTTTAATGTACAACTTATCTTTTCAAAATCTACAAAATGCATTTTCTAATTTTGGCTTCCAAAAATATGTTATCTTTTGTTACGGAGGTTGTATAAATATGCAATATTCGAAAAACAGTGATGTATTTTTAGATTGCACTTCCATTAGATTTTTATCATCTATGATGACCATTGAACGAAATTCCATCCCATCATTTGCTTAATACAATCAGGAAATCTTATTTTGAATAAGAAATACATGAAAATATAACCTCCGTAACACTTTTTTATATGTTTGAAAATATGGTAAAACCTGTTCTAAATCATACATTTCTGTTTTCTTGTGTTGTACTCATCACAACTGGACCTTTAAAAGAAAACTGCAGTGTCAAAACGTTTGAATTCAAGGAAAACAAGACACATTTCTTGTGGTTACGGAGGTTAGCATTCACCTTGTGATACTGAAGCCCAGATTAATAAAATATTTATGCCTACAAAACTGGCAGGTCATCGTACACTTTTTATCATATTGTTATTTAATATGTTTTACGGTAAATGGTAAATAAATGAAGAAGTTACGGTCAATTTAGCATCTGTATATGGCCATTTCGACATCTTAATATGTCTCATCAGTACAGATAAAGTCAAAACATTTGTAAGACCAAAAAAAAACAACAACAAAAGATGTTTAAAGGCTGTTAGACAATAACCAAAATGATCTAAACAGAGTCCTGCTGTTGACGTACTCGGCTCGGATTCGGTTGCTTCTGTGTGTATTGGTTTAGGTTTTCTTATTTTGTCGTAATGTTTTCTTGATTTTAGTTTTTGTTCTTCACGTCTTTTTTTCAATTCTTTGGGCGGTAATCTACCAGATGGAACATAGTTGTCTCTTTCTTTTTGCCTCTTTTTGCAGGAAAGCTTTTCTATTTAATCTCTTTTGTTTTTCGCGGTATTTCCGTTGCCGCTCAGCGTTGCTTAGTCCCATGATCTGTAATAGAGAAAATGAAAAATTTTTATAACCTCCGTAACATTTGTATCACCTACGTAACAGTATATTTTGACACAATCAACATGACGCTGTGGAAATTGACGACTTAATTATCTAGAAATGTACCAAATGCATCTATTATGTACCATTGTTATTGCCGTTATTCAAATAAAAACCTCAGACTGCCGATTGCGGAATTGTTATGAAAATAAGTCTTTTTGCAACCTCCGTAACGACTATGCTTTAATAGAAATGTACAAAAACTCCAATTGGTGTAAATGCAAATGGGAAAGGGTCCTAGTAATCAAACAAAAATATATTGTGAAGTGTTAACTAAAGATAAAGATTTATAAGCCTCGCATTAACATTGTCATTTTTTTTCTCACCTACGTAACAGATATGTTAATGTATTTATCCGGGATAAATTACCTGCTACACCTTGAAATATAGCAGACGACATAATTTAGGGTGATCAGCAGACGGAATGCTGTTATAAAAACATAAAAATAAATATCCTTGGTGGAAATAAACATTGTGTGCAGTTTCATCGTATAATATTATAAATTTCACCTACCTTAGACTAAATAAATCAATAAAGATCAAGTTTTCTGTTATATTTCGTCATTGACACATCCAGCTTCAGCAACTGATTGACTTCCGGTGGACTAAGTGAAATTCCGCCCTTGTTATTTATTCCGGGAACGTTTATGATATTTGTAACGGAGGTTGGAGTAACGGAGGTTAGAATTTCTTTGCATTTCTATTGTTTTCAAGGAAACCATTGACACGACGTGCATGCCAAATGGTGATTTTACGTGTTGCGTTGACATTCAATTATGAGTATCAGTAAATTAAGCAGTATAGTGGATGCATGTCATGACAAAGTCCGTTATGTAGGTTAGGTTCTTATATGCGACATTTACTTTTTCTACTTTCATGAGCATTTCATTTCAAGATTTTTCATCGATCTGATTTTTTTTTATATTCTTTGTAAAATTATATATCTTTAAGGTATTTTGCCATCATAATTTTATTTTTATATGTATATAATCTATCGATTTTGACAAACTGAAAAAATGTTACGGAGGTTATGCTACGGTTGGCGACATGGAAGATTGTGGATTTTTTTACCCAAATGTATTCAAAATATAAGTGTCCCTGTTTTATAGCTTAAACAGATGCATTAGAAACTTGAAAGAACGTAAAATTGAACATGATAAGCTTCAGAGTTTTAAAAAACACGCACGGGAAAATTAGTTCCGGCTTTGGCGACAACGATATTTTCGGGTATTTCAAATATTTCAATGCATAAATTTTCATAAATTTTGTTTTTACTTATTATTTGACAGCTTAAAAATAAAAAAATACACTTATTTAAGCTTAGAAAAGCAATTTAAGTTCGAATGTAGCAATTGCTTTCGCTCTGTAACAACTGGAACATCGGCGACATGTACAATATCTAATCGTGCCCATTTTGTGAGAATGACTGCGATATTAATATATCCCGTTATATAAAATTAAATATACGTTGTTCGAGACAAAATTACCAAATGTTTCTTACAGATATGCATCACAATTCATCAGAAGTAAGCACGGAAGAATAGGACCACAGTCCAGACTACAGCAATGGATAAAGGAAGGATCCATGACTATTCGGGAGTTTAAAAGCTTTTTAGCGGCTATTTTGAATATGGGGCTTATTAAAAAGCCAACAATTGAGCAGTACTGGCGAGAAGGGGTTAAAAGTCAGAGTACTCCTTGGTTTCGGATTATGTTTACTAGGAACAGATTTCAGTTAATATTGAAATTTCTGCATTTGGTAGATAACAGAAAAATCAAACCTAAAGGTGATGTGAATTACAACCCTGCCGCTAAGTTCCAACCTTTAGTAGACCATCTAAATATGCGCTCTCGTTTTACTTATGTTCCCGATCAGAAATTAAGCGTTGATGAATCACTAGTTGCTACTAAAGCTCGGTCTGTTATGACACAGTACATCCCATCAAAACATTCAAAGTTTGGCATTAACTTATGAATGCTCGTTGAAGCAGTGACGGGATTTATTATCCGTGTTATAGTATACAGAGGGAAAAATATGATCCGATACCTCCTGGGCGACTGCAGGGAACAGACGTTGTCCACAGATTACTTGCCTAATCGTCTTTACTAAACAAGTACTATCATGTTTATTGTGACAGTTTCTTCTCATCAATCCCTCTCGCAAATGATCTACTTAACTTAAGAACTTATTTAACGGGTACACTTCGACAAAATAGATCAATGCCTGCTCTAATCAAACATCCCCAACTCCAATGTAACCAAGCATGTTTTATGAGAAATGGAAAGTTATTAGCTGTAGCATTTAAGGAAGGCTATAAAAAACTGGTTAGACTCATCAGTACATATCACAAAGCAAAGCTCCGACAAAACAAGCCAAAGATGATACACAAGTATAACAAATACATGGGCGGGATCGATCTTAACGACATGATGACAAGCTTTTATAGGGACAACAGAAAAACTGTAAAGATGTAGAAAAAGATCGTTTTTAACCTAATACAAAGATTCTTGATAAACGCTTTTATTTTGTACACACAGAACACTTCAGATAATCCGAAAATGTCTCGCCTTAGGTTCACTGAGAGTGTAATAGATGGTTTAGCTGAGGATCACCTACAATTTCGAGATGGTAACAGACAAGTAAGGAGATCGAAGTCGTTCTGCATGAAGCTAGCCAAGCTCAAAGACTGTAAAGTGTGTTCTAATCGTCGAAGAGGTCGTCGCAGACGCACGGTATATGGATGTCCAGTTTGTCAGGAAGGACTGCACCCTTTATGTGCAAAAAAAACATAATTGTCAAAACCGGGAACAATGAAATGTAGTTCTGAATTTATGTGTCTGATAATAATATATTCAGTAGCATAATGTAAAATTCACAGATGTACATTTGGTAATTTATACATGTTACATCAACAATACACAATGGAGCGAATATTAACACAAAGTCAATGTATATATTTACAAAATAAATTGTGTGATGATGTCAACATAAGATGTTCTTGTGTAATTATACCCCGCTATGAAGTATAGTGTTTTTCCAATGTCAGTCATATCATCCGTAACATTTTGTTTCTTTGCATTTTTCGAGCAACTACTCAACCACATGATATTCGCTGGGAAGCTTCATTATGGGCTAATCTGCGGTACTTTTCTCTTTATCTAGGCATAAGAAATAAATTGTGTGTTTAGGGTAACATGGTTTTGAAAGTCACGTAGGGTAGATAGGAAAATTTAAAAAAAAAATATTTTTGACATTTTTGTAATGGGGGAACTTTTTGTACTTTTAACAGTGGTTGTTGTAAAATAGGCCAAAATAAATTAGGGTTTGCATAAACTTTTAGGTCAGGGTCGGATAACCCTGAACACACAACTTTTTTATGCTCTATTGTTTTATACCTTTGAAAATACTGGGGAAATTACAAGAGCTTAAGAACAGATTCGTCCTTCTTTGACTTTTGAAGTCGAAGGAGGAATAAGGGGACGACCATTCGATTTTGAGGGGGGTTGGAGGATTTGTTCGGGTGAGAATATCTATTTTCATATTTTTGCGGGTCAGAAATTTTATTTTTCGCCGCTTCGCGGCCAGAAAATTAATTTTATATATAACATACTAAAGAATCCGGGGACAGATTATTTATTATTTTTTTTTATTTTAAAGGGGGTGAGGCCAGAATATTTATTTTCACAATTTTGCAGGACAGACTATTTATTTCAAAATTCTTCCAAGCCCGTCCTCAAATCAAATGGTCGTCCCCAAAGACAAGTGCTTTTTTTTCTTTAATTTTCCCGCGTTTTACAACAGAACTACTTTCACATCTTCTGTGACGTCTACACGTCTTCTCATTGTTGACGTCATAGTATCAAATTAGCTTCCCTCATAACAAGTGAAACTACCTTGGCGTTTGAGAAGTGTCAGTCTAAAAAATGCTAGTGCAGTGAAAGGGTTAAGATGTTGCGCCAGTCTATTTTTCAGTAGGCTTGTTTGTCCTTAAAAATCTTCTTTGGTACAATTAAAACTGATCCTAAGTAAAATATGACAAGACGTCATTACAAAATAATTAAGCGGAATTAATAGGTTTGCAAAACCATTTATCAATTAGAAATATTCTCATTTCAAAAGTTACCTTCAAATTTCTACTGATCAAAGAACTCTGAAAGATGGAACACAATTTATCGATCATGTACATACATGTATAAGTTCTTCTGTAAAGTTTGTAACAAAATTTGCCACGATTACTTCTTTTTCCAATTGAGAAAACCTACACTCTAGCATGATTTGAAAATGATGCAATGGAGAAAATTATCGAAATATAATTATAGTTTTAATCCTCAGTAAACTGACAACTGTCAAGGAAAATAGTTTCACACAAAATCATAATTGAAATATTTAAATTCAGGACAGGTTTTCACTTCGATATTTATGAAGAACCAATAAGCCATTGCTCTGGAGGTTTTATGTCCGACATGTGCCACTCTGCAAAAGTAGTTCGCATATCGGTATTATTGATTTTTTACTGTTACACAAATTATTGGTACTGATTATTCTTTCGATTCTTCAGAATTTTTCCGGTTGCTTTAATAGAAATTTGTAATATGTTAATCCACAGCTTTCATATTGATCAAGATTTTGATTTTCAATCAGAGTAGTTTTTGAGAGAGAAAAAAAACATAAATGTGTTTCAGGTACCAACAGGCTCCACAGCCAATCAATTGTCGTAAACAGAATTTGTTGTCAATCTAAGTCAATTTTCAAAGTAAAACTAAATACGTAATGCCAAAAAGCAGTTCGCAACAAAACAAACAAATGAAATAAAAAAAATCGTACACTCCTTATAAAAGAAAAGAAAAATTATCTGAGTTTTTCGATATAGGTAGTCATCTTTATCAAGCGAATTTTCAGCCATTTTTCTGTGTTTTGGAAAAGAAATTCCGCCTTTTCGAACATCACAGGATAATATAAAACAACGGCAGTAGAATATCGAAGGCACAAGGGAAGCGACGACCACAAAAATGGAAGTCCAAAGATATGGCAAATTGGCAAAAGAGAAAAACAAAGAAAAAGCAAGGACGTGAGACAGCCATAATGCAGGAAAATAAAAAGACGGCATTAAAAACTAAGGCACTCATAGTGTGAACTCCCATGAAAACCAGTAATCGACACCAGGTGCTCCGGAAGGGTAAGCATGTCCTGTTCCACTAGTGGCACCCATCACACTTACAGCGAGTCAATGCAGGGTTGAGTCAAAACCGGGTATGTCAAATACATGAAGACGTGAATTCTAGCTGAAAATGTCCGAGAGAAAAAAAAAACATTAATGTGTTAGGCTCCACAGCCAATCAATTATCGTAACAGACTTTGTTGTCAATCTACGTCAATTTTCAAAGTAAAACTATATACGTAATGCCAAAAAAGCAGTTCGCAACAAAACAAACGAATGAAATAAAAAAAAATCGTACACTCCTTAGAAAAGAAAAGAAAAAGTATCTGAGTTTTTCGATATAGGTAGTAATCTTTTTACATTTGTCTTTATCAAGCGAATTGTTAGCAATTTTCTGTGTTTTGGAAAAGAAATTCCGCCTTTTCGAACATCACAGGATAATATAAAACAACGGCAGTAGAATACCGAAGGAACAAGGGAAGCAACGACCACAAAAATCGAAGTCCAAAGACACGGCAAATCGGCAACAGAGAGAAACAAAGACAAAACAAGGACGTAAGACAGCCATAATGCACGGAAATAAAAAGACGACATTAAGAACTAAGGCACTCAAAGTGTGAACTCCCATGAAAACCAGCAATCGACACCAGGTGCTCCAGAAGGGTAAGCATGTCCTGTTCCACTAGTGGCACCCATCACGCTAACAGCGAGTCAATCCAGGGTGAGTCAAAACTGGGTATGTCAAATACATGAGGACGTGAATTCTAGCTGAAAATGTCCGTTTTCATTTCGGGGACACAGACACGTCATATGTGTCAATGATGTCATGGTGACGGCCATAGAATTTTTGAAGGGATGAACGTAACAAAGGCTGAACAAATCCCTGACTAAGCTGCTTTTAGGACAGTGATTTTGCTCTATTAAAAAAAACACTGTATACATTACATGCTCGACAGTAGTACTGAATCAACTGTGAAATGTACACTCCATAGGCTGGAGAGGTAGGTATATTGCTGCTCAAAGAGGGATAGTTCACAACTGGGAAGTTAAGTCATCACGTTTGTCATATAGCTTAGATTTCAAACGTCCATCTTCGTCAATGTATATCAAAAGATCTAAGTACGAAGCTGAAGTGGGTGTATCAGTAGTCTCTTTTAATTTCAAGCCCCATTGGGATAGATCTGGTGTAAATATTCCTTGAATTATGGATTGTAAAGAGAAAGTACATCGTTTATGTAGCGGAAGCTGAAATTAAAGGACTGAGCTGAATGCTTCTGTTTTTCCTGTGTTAGCCCTCGAAAAAACTTGGCCTCATACGAGAAAAGAAATTGATCAGCTAAAAGTGGCGCGCAGTTACTTTCCATGTGAATCCCGATTGTCTGCTGAAAAACGCAGTCTCCAAATTCGACAGAAATATTGTCTATTAAACATTCCCACATCTTGATTCCGTAATACTTTGTGTACTTCTTGTTTGACTCAGTGTTGTTCTTAGCAAAAATGTTTTGTTTTTCCCTGCTACTAAATAAGTGTATTTGCGTTCTCCGTTTTTAGTGCAGAAACATTGTATCAAATCAGAAATTACTGTTTTCAATTCATTGTGTGACAAGGTAGTATAAAGAGTGAGACTACAGATGGGTGCTGACGCAACATTCCATTCGAGTGCACTCGAAAAGCGTTCCTCAAGTGCACTTGAGTTCACTTAAAGGTGATTCCGTGACGGCCAATAGCTGACGTGTGACTGTTTTCAAGTGCACTCAAAAAGCAGACGCGGTCGCGGGAGTGTTCGTGAAGTGCACATCGTCGCTGCTTTATATTATTTAAGGCGATTTGTCGTCTTAAAATACGTGATCTTAGTTGGACTAAGTTCACATTAAAATTTCGATTCGCAGTATTAGATCAAGGACTGATATATTAGTCCAAATTTAGATGTAAATTTAAAATGGTAGTGATTTTTTTACATCATTAAATTATATATGAAATAACACGTCTCTTTCCTCATGACAAAAAATATAACAAAACATGAGAGGGAATAAATAAAAAAATGGAATGAACAAACAAAAATCAAACTTCATATTTTGAAAGGACATGATAATATATAATATTTTAAAAAAGAAATTATTTTTGTCATTTGTAAGCAATAAGTTTCAACCGCATAATGAAAAGCTGACTTTTCAAACAGATTTACAAAAAAACTATATCGGGACATATAAAACTTCTTCGAAAGGATAATGATAAAGTAAAATATATAAAAAATTGAATTATCTTGATCATTTGTAAAGAATAAGTTTCAACAGCATAATGAAAACCTCACTACTAAAAAATGGCATTTTGGGGCATTTTTGAGTTTTAGATTGCCATGGAAACATGCTGAGATGAGTCAAGTCAACCATATTGTGTATACATATAGAGTGGTCAGCCCTCTTTGCTATCATGTATGAATGGCATGGGAATTACTTGGTCTTTAACAGGAGGATCAGCCTTTGATAGCCCTTAGGCGCAAAAATGCCGATTTGATCATTTTTTGCATTCAACTTGGTGTCAAAAATTAAAAAAAAAAAATTTAAATTATTTCTTAGTCTGGCACATTAGTTCACCTCTACTATTAACAAAAGGTCCAAGAACGTGAACATTTTGCTGCAGGTATTGAAGTGGGG